>JAQGAO010005596.1:0-13370 GCA_034697705.1 Ommatoiulus sabulosus
CGACCCGAGACAGTGGCGAACCCGGGTCTACCGAATGCGAAGACAGTGAGGAGACACTAAACTCTCAGCTATTTCGCTCGGTAAGAAGCGCTGCTCATGCAACTGTCAAAAATCATAAATGAACCATAATGGATTTCTAAACTTTTTCCAAATTTCTTTATTTTCTAATGCGTTTTCTTATAAACATCATTATCAACTTTTCAACGCATTTTTTTTTAAATTTTTAACGTTTTAACGTTGATAATTGAAAAAAAAAATGCGTTGGAAAGTTCAAATAATTTTCGAAATTTTAAGAAAAACTTTAAATTTCCAAACATTTTCGTACCACTTATGTATTTCACTCGCGTGATTTTCAACGCTATTTATTCAGAAATGAGCGATCATGACGTCAGCATAATATATGATGCCGTCATTCACTAAATCGTTCTTTAAGTTCTTGATTCGATAAAAAGATCACGTGATGTAGCCGTACGTAACGCTGCATAAGTTCCATCCTAAAACAGTTTTATCCAAGAATTTCTTTAACAATTGTTCGAAATTTTGAATAATGTTGGAAATTTTGATAAACTTTGGAAACACGTTGAAAAGAAGTTACACATTTTGAAAATCTTTGGAAATTGTAAAAAAAATTAAAAACTTTGGAATTACGAAAGAAATGTTAAATGAAGGTTTGGAAATATGTATGGAAATTTTGAAAATCGTTCGATATATAGTTATAATTTTGAGAAATATTAAGAACTATTTAAATACGTTAAATTTTTTAAGATCTGTGGAAATAAGTCACACACGTTAAAATGTTTTGTAAATAATGTACCTAAGACATTTTTGAAAACTCTGAAAATACGTTAAAAATTGTAAAAAATTTGAAAATAAATAAGACAATTTAAAAAACTTTGAAAATACCTTAGAAATATTATTAAAGTTTGCAAATTTAAAGTTTATTTCGAAAAACTTAAGAAATTAACTTGTCATTTACTACAATGCTCCTTTGAAAAACTTTTTAAATCTGAGGAAATTTGAAAAACTTTTGAAATACGTTAAAAATTTAAACAACGTTTGAAATTCGTTAAAGATTCATAAACTTTTTGAAATCAGTTAGAAATATTACACTTTCTTTCTGAATATTGAAAATTTTTGAAATCCGTTTAAAATTGAATGAACTTTTGAAATCCGTTAAAAATGTAATGAACTTTTAAAATCCGTTAGATATTTTGGAAAAATTTTAGATACGTTAGAAAGTTAATTAACTGTTGAAATCCGTAGGAAATTTATAAAACTTTTGAAATTGTTAGAAATTTTGAAAAGCTTAAGAAATCCGTTAGAAACTTTTTAAAACTTTTCAAATCAGCTAGAATAAATTCCAAAAAATTATTAAGAATTATAGCTTATAAGATTATAGTTTAAAATTTATCGCAAAATACGAACATTGTCTAGTATTTTAGGCGTTTTTTTAAAACGAATTTTTTTAAATCAAAATATAGAAAAAAAAATTTAAATTTTTAAAATTTAATCGAAAATAATAAATTCAAATTCTAAATATAAAAAAGCTTCATTTTTAAAAAACAAAAATAATACTTAAAATAATAACCGTAAGTTGAGATGATTAAATATGAGAAATGTATCATATTTAAAAAAAGATGGCGACATTTTTAAAAAAAGTTCAAAAGTTGGGACAACAAATTTCAAACTTTTACGAACTATTTTGAGATCTTTAGAAATTGTGAAAAACTTTTTTCCCTAAATGTTTCAAATTTATCGCAAATTACAAACATTTTCCGGTACTTGAAGTGTATAAAAAAAATATCAAACTTGTCCAACGTCTAAATTTTTTTTGAGACAACATTTTTCAAAATTTTTCGAACTATGTCGAAGGTATGTACGTATCTATTTTAAAAATTTTAACGATTTTCCAAAACTTGCGATGTGTTTTTTCCCCTAAAATTTGACTATTTTTTTTAAACGTTCGAAATCGACATCTAATATAATAATATAACATTCTGAATTTTAAAATTATATTTTTAACAACAAAATCAAATTTAAAATAAAAAAAATCCCAATGGAAACTTCTTGTCTTTTCTTAATGAAGACAGTGCAACCGAGACAGTGGCGCACCGGGTCTACCGAATGCGAAGACAGTGCTGAGACACTAAACACTACGCTATTCCAAAGTATTGCTAAAGTAGTTAAACATGTTTTTTAAAAGTATACGCAATGTATTTAAATAAGTTTGAAATATTTTAAAAAGTTTAGAAATACATATAGGAAAGTGTGAAATAGTTTAAAAATTTATTGGAAATTTTTACAAAAGTTTAGAAATACATAAGAATTTTTTAGAAAGTATAGAAATATGTAGCAAATTTTCAAAAAGCTTAGAAATGGGTAAGAATGCATAGGAAATGTTCAAAAAGATTAGAAATACACTGGAAATTTTTAGAAAGTATAGAAATATATAGTAAATGTTGAAAAAGTTTAGAAATAGATAGGAAATTTTGCTAAGGTTTAGAAATACATATAGACAAGTGTATATAGGAAATTTTAAAAAAATTTGGAAATCCATTATGATTTTTTATAGTTATTTATTCAGAAATGAGTAACGTTTGAAATACATCGAGTGAGGCAGCGGAGAGTTTAGTGTCTCATCACTGTCTTCGCATTCTGTAGACCCGAGTTCGCCACTGTCTCGGGTCGACTGTCTTCACTTCGGTTTTCGTGGTTTTCCGAAGTCGTTTTTAGACAAATGCCGGGACAGTTCCTCTAAAAATCGGCCACGATCGTAACTCCTGTCTTAATAAGTGACCTTAGTGTAATAGTAAAAATGCTTTAAAAAGTTTTTCCAAATTATATTGAATTTGCAACGTTTTCAATATTTCTAACTTATTTCCAAAGTTTTTTAAAAATGGGTTACGTACATTATTTCGAAAGATTTTCAAAATTTCCATACATATTTCCAAACCTTCTTTCAACATTTCTTACGTAATTCCATTGTTTTTATTTTTTTTACACATTTCCAAATATATTTTTTATATATTTACAAATATTTCCAAAGATTTTCAAAATTTGTTATAAATTTACATACTACCTCAAAATTTCTAATGCGTGTCTAGAGTTCATAATATTTTTCAGAAATTTAGCTATATATCCAAAATATTTTCAAAGTTTTTTAAACATTTCTCATATATTTCCAAACATTACTTAAAATTTCGAACAATTGTAAAAGACTTTTTTGGATGAAACCGTTTTAAGATGGAGCTTATGCAGCGTATCTTTTCATAGAATCAAGACCTCAAAGAACGGTTTAGTGAATGACGTCATCATATATTATGACGTATTATGATCATACAGTATGATGACGTCATTAGTTAAAAATGACTAAATTCCACTTCAACCAAACAAGAAGCACAAATACAAAAAAGAGAAAAATATAAAGGTTTTCTATCCGAATAAATAGCGTTGAAAATCACGAAAGTGAAAGACGTAAGTGGTGATATAAAAAAGTCCCAAAAAATGTTTAAACAAATGTTGAAAATTTAAGTTAAGAAAAACTTAAAAATTCCAAAGTATTTCCATAATTCTTCAAACTTTTGTAAATATTTCAAAAGTTTTTTAAAAGTGTTAATGTAAGCACGTTATTTATAACGTATTTAAAATCCGTTTAAAATTTTAAAAAATCTTTTGAAAACCCTTAGAAATGTAAAAAAAAATTGAAATTTGTTAGAAACACATAGTTTTGTCGTGGTTTTTAGCTGAAAATTAAAAAAAGACGGTTGATATG
Source organism: Ommatoiulus sabulosus (assembly GCA_034697705.1). Taxonomy (NCBI): domain Eukaryota; kingdom Metazoa; phylum Arthropoda; class Diplopoda; order Julida; family Julidae; genus Ommatoiulus; species Ommatoiulus sabulosus. The sequence continues at coordinate 3,773 of JAQGAO010005596.1, forward strand.
GACGACAACTTATTATATTTAGATAGAAATTACGGTCGTGGCCGATTTTCAGAGGAACTGTCCCGGCATTTGCCTGAAAACTACTTCGGAAAACCACGAAAACCAGAGTGAAGACAGTCGACCCGAGACAGTGGCGAACCCGTGTCTACCGAAAGCCAAGACAGTGCTGAGACTCTAAACTCTCAGCTATTTCGCTCGGTAAGTAACATCAATCATTTTTGGGTACATAACTGAAAAATTAAAAATGGATCATAATGGATATCCAAACTTTTTCAAAATTTCCTATATATTTCAATACTTTTGCAAAGTGTCCTATGTATTTCTAAACTTTTGAATATTTGTAACTTATTTAAATACATTGCTTTTGGAATTTTGAAGTGTTCAGCACTGACTTCGCATTCTGTAGCCCAGAGTTCGCCACTGTCTCGGGTCGACTGTCTTTGCTGTTTATTTCTCATGTCGTTTCTCAGGCTTATTTTCAGACAAATTTCTTGTCTTAATAAGTTTAATTTAAATTTAATAACTCCGATGAATCCATTTTCTTGAATTGTATTTTTCGAATTTTTCATGTAATTCCTGTCTGTGATGTTATTATTTTAAGTTTGCTTTTTGTTATTTAAAATGTAGCTTTTATATTTAGAATTTGATTTTATTATTTTCGATGTGATTTTTAAAATTTAAATTCTTTTTCGATATTTTAAATTAAAAAAAATTAAGACGTTTAGCAATTTGAAACTATTAGGGAAAAAAGGTTTTTCACAATTTCTAAAGAATCTTAATAGTTTTTTGGAATTTATTCTAGCAGATTTGAAAAGTTTTAAAAAGTTTATGACGGATTTCTTAAGCTTTTAAAAATTTCTAACGACTTTAAAAGTTTTTAAATTTACTACGGATTTCAACAGTTAATTAAACGTTTAACGGATTTCAAAATTTTCAAAATTCAGAAAGAAAGTATAATATTTCTAACAGATTTCAAAAAAATTATGAATTTTAAAAGTTGCTTAAATTTCTTATTGATTTAAAAAAGAATTAAATTTCTAACAGATTTCAAAAGCTTTTTGAATTTCTAACAGATATCAAAATTTTTTAAAATTTTTAACAGATTTAAAAAGTTTTTCAAATTTCCAACGGATTTCAAAAGTTTAATAAATTTGTAACGTATTTCAAAATATTTTAAATCCAGAAAGAAAGTTTAAAACTTCTAACAGATTTCAAAAGTTTTTCAGATTTCTAACGTATTTTAAATACGTAACATACATTTACAGTATAAGTAACGTGTTATAAACTTTCGAAATATATAAGAATATTTAGGAACTTTCAAAATATATAAGAAATTTTAGGAACTTTTAAAAATGTTTGATATTTTAAAGTTTTTCTTAAAACTTGGAACATTATTTAAAATTTTCCACGCATTTTTTAAAATTTTAAGCATTTGTTTAAGAATTTTTGCGATTCTTTCGGATGACCACTTATACGTACACATCTTTTGTTTATTCAGAAATGAGCAAGTGCTATTTAAAGACACCTAATGGCGAATTTGACTGGTCCAAAAAATCTGCACCGGGTGTACGTAGGTGCACCAGTATTCGACTGGTTACACCGCCTTCACCATCGAGAAAGCTGGTGTAGGCGGTGCATCCAACATAGCGGATTATATGTCGTCTGCTTTTCTTTAAATTCGTCTGCTGTGCTTTATCGAAAGAAGGAAACTCGGTTCCAATAGTCCTTCCAATAGTCAACATTAGTGCAGAGCAGTGTCTTGCCAGTGCAACTTGATCACGTGTTTTTTTTGTTCATTACAATCTCATGACGTCATAATCCGCTATGTTGGATGCACTGACTGCAGTGGCTCTTTCGACAGTGTAGTTAGTGTACACTCAGTGCACATTTTTTGGACAAATGGAATAGTCCAGTAGGGTCTACCGACTACACTGAAGTGCGCACCATGGACAAATGGAATGGAACGAGTGCAGAAACGTACACTCGGTGTACACCAGTGTACACTTTTTTTTGTTTAGAAACGTAACGCTTGGAAAAATTGACGTCATTATCCGAATTTAATAAATGACGATATCGTCAAAATGTTAATGAGTGGCGTCGTTAGAACTTTTAAAACGTTGATAATGTTGCCAAATTTTTCTCAGGAAAAACATGGAAAAATTTATAAAGATGACCTCTGAATTTTTACCCTGAGCTTTTAAGTTATCTGACTTTTCCAGGTTTTCCAGGACTGGAGCTAAAACCCCGTTTACTGACTTCTGCAATTTATAACACATCCCTTTCACTTCGGGAACTGATTTTATTTGGCATTTTTTTTTTATCGAGTGGACTTCCGGTCGAGTTGGTCATCCCCCCCTCCCTCCACATGACCACATGTGAATAACTGAAAAATCATAAATCAATCTTAATGGATTTCTAAACTTTTGTAAATTTAAATACATTGCTTATACTTTAAAAAAACGTGTTTAACTGCGTTGAAAATTTTATAAACTTTGAAAATATAAAAGAAATTTCGAAGAACTGTAGCAATAGTTTAATCATCTCAACTTACGGACAAAGATAGCCCCACTTACGGGCACTTACTTATTTATTATTTACTCAAAAATGATCCTGTTTTGCTACTGAACGAAGTAGCTATAGCCGAGCGTTTACGGTCTTAACTGTCTTCGCATTCAGAAGACGTCCCGGGTTCGCCACTGTCTCGGATCGACTGTCTTTGCTGTTTTTTCCCCATGTCGTCTTTAATATTTAGAATTTGATTTTATTATTTTCGTCGTGATTTTTAAAGTTAAACTTTGTATCAATATTTTCATTTTTAAAAAAAATTAAGACGTTGGAGAGATTTGAAATTTTTGAAAAACGCCTAAAATACAGGACAATGTCCGTAATTTGGAATAAATTTGGAACTATTAGACAAAGCGTTTCAAGATTTTCACAATGGCCATGTTTTAAAGACATGATCATATTACAACAGGAATTACGGTCGTGGCCGATTTTTAGAGGAACTGTCCCGGCATTTGCCTGAAAACTTCTTCGGAAACCAAAGTGAAGACAGTCGACCCGAGACAGTGGCGAACCCGGGTCTACCGAAGGCGAAGACAGTGATGAGACACTAAACCCTCGGCTGTTTCGCTAGGTAAGAAATGACGCTCATTTACGGGTAAATAACTATGAATTTACGTTGTACATAAGTGCGAATAAATTTGTTCTAATTTCTATAAAAACCTCGCTAAATATAAATGTTCGTAAGTTTGTGATTAATTCAAAATTTAATGAAATTTTAACTCGTATAGACAAATGTTATTCAAGCATGGACATTACTTTATTTTTAGGATTTAACGCAAACTCGAACCACCTTTACATATTCGCCATGCAACGAATTATAATTTTAAAAAAATATTTAATAATTTTAAAGAATGAATTATATTTTCAAGATTTATTTCCTATTTTGCAGTCATATTTCGTAAGATAAAATAATTAAAGATTTAAATTATTAGTGCCACATTTTCCGCAATACTGCAATTTTTTAGAAGAAAATATCCAGACTTATTCCTAAAAGACGTTTTCAGAACTACCTAATGTTACTTTTACAAAAACTTAAACTTTACCGACGCAAAGTTTCTTCTCAAATTAAAATAAAAAATATTCATTTATTAAAATATAATAATTTATATTTTTAAATTTATTTCACCTTTTTTATCGAAAATTTAGTACTTTTGACGTTTTTAGAACATTTTTTAAAAACGAAAAATTCTTAAAAATAATTAAAAAATATCACATTTATTTAAAAGTTATTTGAAAGTGTAAATTATTCAATTTAAATGAATGCATTTCGTCTAAATTTTAAATCTTTTTATTGCCGTTGAAGGACTTTAAAATATAAAATAGTAAAAGGGATGTGTTATAAATTGCAAAAGTCAGTAAACGGGGCATACTTCCAGTCCTGCAAAACCTGGAAAAGTCAGAGAACTTAAAAGCTCAGGATCCTTTCGCGAACTTTCAAATTTTCCCTGTACAAATTCGAAAATTTTTTATTTTTCTCGAGCATAAACTCGCAAAATTTCCAACCTTTTCTCGAGTTAAGTTTAACAACATTATTCACGTTTAAAAAGTTCTAACGACGTCCCTCATTAAAATTTTGCCGATGGCGTCATTTGTTAAATTCGGATAATGACGTCAATTTTTCTGAGCGCTACGTTAGCAAACACGAGCCAAACATTAACCTATTAACTTTATATAAAATTGATTAACAAAAAATGCGAACTTGAAAATTGTTGGCTTATTAATTTACTATTTAGCCTATTATGCTAATTTGCGTAATATTGTACAGTATGTATGTTTATTATATTCTTTTAATTTCAAAGAACGTTGAGAACGCCGTTTATGAATGACCTCCGCATACCATAAGCTACATTCGCAACTTAACTTGAGCCAAATTTTTTAAAACCTAAACAAAGAAACGCTTTAAAAATACAATTCGTTGGAAAAGATCTCAGATTAAACTCTAAGAAAATGATGTTTGAAATAAGGTTCGTAAAACAGAAGCTAGGAATAGTACTTAATTATGTTTATATCAAAGAAAACGCATTAGAAAATAAAGGAAACATGCATATAAGTACGAAATCCATTATGGTCCATTTATGATTTTTCACTTATATTCTGTACTTCAAAATGAGTAACGTTTTTTTACCGAGCAGTGTCGCGACAGGAAATTTGGAAAACGTTTAGAAATAGATAGGAAATTTTTTGCTAAAGTTCATATTTCTAATCTTTTGTAACATTTTGAAAAATTATATAAGTACGTAGGAAGCTTTGAAAAAGTTTAGAAATACATAAGAAATTTTAAAAAAAAGAAAAGAATACCGTAGAAATATTTTAGAAATACATACGAAATTTACCAAATTTTGGAATTTCCTAATCATTAGATAAACATGGACACGACCAAAAAACGTTTTATAGGAAACGACGTTTCGCCACCATGTGGCATTTTATCAAGCTTTTAATGAAAAATATGAGCTATAGTAATAACCAGATAATCATTCTGAAACAATGATAAATCTATTAAGATAGGAATTACAGTCGTGGCCGATTTTTAGAGGAACTGTCCCGGCATTTGCCTGAAAACGACCTCGGAAAACCACGAAAACCGAAGTGAAGACAGTCGATCCGAGACAGTGGCGAACCCGGGTCTACCGAATGTGAAGACAGTGAGGAGACACTAAACCCTCAGCTGTTTCGCTCGGTAAGAAAAGAAGCTAATTTATGGGTAATTAACTATAAATTTAAGTGTAAGTGGTGATCCGAAAGAATCGCAAAGAATTGTAAAGCAAACGCTTAAAATTTTAAAAAAATGTTCGAAATTTTAAGAAAAACTTTGAAAACCCAAACAGTTTCTAACGTGGCTCAAAATGTCTTATATATTTCAAAAGTTTATAAAGTTTTAACGTAAACACGTTACTTATACGTGTTTCGAAAGTTTTTGAAATCTGTTAGAAATTTAATTTTTTTTTTAATTCAAGGAGAAATTTAAGCAACTTTTGAAATTCGTTAGAAATTTAATGAACTTGTGAAATCCGTTATAAATTTAATTAACTGATGAAATCCGTTATAAATTTAATTAACTGATGAAATCCGTTGTAAATGTGCAAAAAACTTGTAATTCATTAGCAATTATAAAAAAACTTTAAAAATCTATTAGAATAAATTCAAAAAAACTATTGAGATCCTTTAGAAATTGTGAAAAACTTGTTTTCCCTAATACACTGTAGTTACAAATTTATCGCAAATTACGAACATGGTCCTGTATTTTAAGCGTTTTTAAACAATTTCAAATTTGTCGTCCAAAATCAGCATTTTTTTAAAATCAAAATATCGTATTTAATATGGGAAGTCACAACTTGAACCTTCAATAAACCGAATGAACGAAAAATGCGATGCTTTTTGTGGGTGCAATTTCGAGGACACGCAAAGGGGATTTGTATCGATTTGTATCGATTTTTTAAGACAAGAATTACATGAAAAATTCGAAAAATACAATTCAAGTATTTTCAAGCAATTCATTCCCCAATTTTGTAAATTTAAAATTGGAAATTTTGAGAATTTTTGCCAGGAAAATTGAAAATTTCGCGAATAGACCCTAAGTTTTTAAGTTCTCCGAGTTTTCCTGGTTTTCCAGGACTATGGAAACCCCGTTTACTGACTTTTGCAATTTAAAACTCATCCCTTTTACTTCAAGGACTGGTTTTTTTTGGCATGAGTTGGTCCTACCCCCCTCAACCCATCCTTTCCTGCATGAGGACGGGCTTTTTAGATGAAATGCATTCATTTAAATGAAATAATTTACACTTTCAAATAATTTTTAAATAAATGTCAATTTTTTTAAATTATTTGTATAAATGTTTACGTGAAAAAAAATTTGAAATAAATTGTGAGCCAAAATTTAATTTTACTTTCGTGATTTAAAACGCTATTTATTCAGATAGAAAACTTTTACATTTTTCTCTTTTCTGTATTTGTGCTTCTTGTTCGGTTCAGGGGATTGTTACGCCATTTTTAACTAATGACGTCATCATAATATATTACGACGTCATTTACTAAACCGTTCTTTAAGTTCTTGTTTCGATAAAAAGATCACGTGATGTAGCCATACGTAACGATGCATAAGCTCCATCCTAAAACGATTTCATCCAAAAAATTCTTTCACAATTTTTCGAAATTTTGAGTAAATTTTGAAATTTTGATAAACTTTGAAAACACGTTATAAATTTTTCAAAAACTTTACAAATCTTCAAAAATACGTTAAAAATTGGTAAAAGGTTTGGAAATATATAAAAAACCAAATTAGGAAAACTTTGAAAATAAGTTAATAATTTTGAAAATCTTTGAAATGGTGTAAAAAAAATGAAAAACGTTGGAATTACGTAAGAAATATTGAAAGAAGGTTTAGAAATATGTATGAAAATTTTAAAAATCTTTGGATATAATGTACGTAACACATTTTAAAAAAACTCTGGAAATACGTTAAAAATTGTAAAAGATTAGGAAATAGATAAAACAATTTAAACAATTACGGTCGTGGCCGATTTTTCAAGGAACTGTCCCAGCATTTGCCTGAAAACCACTTCGAAAAACCACGAAAACCGAAGTGAAGACAGTCGACCCGAGACAGTGGCCAACCCGGGTCTACCGAAGGCGAAGACAGTGAGGAGACACTAAACTCTCGGCTGCGTCGCTCGGTAAGAAAAGACACTCATTTATGGGTAAATAACTATAAATTTGCGTGTACGTAAGCGCGAATAAATTTGTCCAAGATTTTGTAATTTCTATTAAAAACAACTATAGCCCTTTGGCTATAGTTGTGGCGTTTCGGATGTCCGAAAAATTTCCTATTTTTTTCCGATTAAATGTCTGAAAAATAAGTCATTTTTGACTAAAAGACATCATTCATTAAAATTGGGATGGCGACACAAATTACACTTATTTACACATTCTGATGATGACGTTATTCATTAGAATTCTGATGGCATCACTCATTACTTTTTTTGTGGCGCATACGTTACTCATTATAATCTTGATCATAACATCACTCATTGCAATTCTGATGATGACGTCAATCAATAAAGTTCTAATGACGTCACTCGGTAAAATTTGGCCGATGACGTCATTTGTTAAACACGAGCCAAACACTAATAACTTAATAAGAAATTGATTAAAATAATGTGTTATTTGAATTTTTAACTAATTAATATACTCATTATTATTCTAATTTCCGTATAAAATTGTACTATTTGTATGTTTACTATTTTCTTTGTAATTTTTAAAGAACGTTGAGGACGTCCTTTATGAATTACCCCCGCATACTTTTAGCTACATTCGCAACTTAAAACTTAAGCTAAATCTTTGAGTTTCATCTCAGTTTTATCCGATTTTTTTAAATCTGAAACAAACAAACACGTAAACAAAAAAAAAGCTTTGAATTCAAAAAGATCTCAGATTAAAATCTAAGCAAATCATGTTTGAAATAAGGTTCGTAAAACAGAATCTACGAATAGTACTTACTAATAATGTTTATAATGCAGTACAAAAGAAAACGCAGTAGAAAATAAAGGAATTTGGAAAAACGTTTACAAATAGAAAGGAAATCAGGAAAAAGTTTTGAAATGGTCCATTTATGATTTTTCACAGTTACTTACTCAGAAATGAGTAACGTTTCTTACCGAGCGAAATAGCTGAGGGTTTAGTGTCTTATCACTGTCTTCGCATTCGGTAGACCCTGATTCGCCACTGTCTCGGGTCGACTGTCTTAACTTCGGTTTTCGTGGTTTTCCGAAGTAGTTTTCAGGCAAATTCTGGGACAGTTCCTCTAAAAATCGGCCACGACTGTAATTCCTGTCTACATCATAGAATGTGTGGTAATCCTCATGGGGAATCCTTTAGTTCTGAAACACTTAGTTTTTTTTTTTTGTTTTCGGTTTGCAGAAATGAAAACTTCATAAAATAAAATTTTCAGCTAAAAACCACGAAAACGAAGTGAAGACAGTCGACCCGAGACAGTGGCGAACCCGTTTTCATGAAGCTTAGGAATAAAATCATCTGCATTTAATTATTGAAAAACTTAAAACAAATTTAAGTAAGTATTCCTAAATTCAGTTCATTCAAACCTTTCTTATTTCGTTATTCATAACCCAAATTTACGGGCATTTAATTTACTTAAATTTCGCACTTACGTACAACTTTCTTTAATTATCCATTTTCAACTAATAATTAAATTTATTAAAAAAATAGTTTAATATAATTAAATGCTCAATAAATATACAGGACTGCTAAATTCAGAATATTTATTATAATTTTGTTTTATTTTGCTATTTATATAAAACCCAGAGTTACGGTCATTCAACGTACTTACAACGTAATCCTTCGATGACCCATTTTCCACAAAAAATTCAATTTATTAAAAAAATTGATTCAAATTCAAATTTAAAAAAAAAATCAAAAAATGCTGAATTCAGTAAATTTAAATGTATTTCATTTTGTTATATATGTAAAACGGAGTTACAAACATTTAACTTGCGTACACTTCCCAATTAGATCTCGATTTCAGTTTCCAGTATTTTACACACGTTGAATGTCCGTAACTCTGGGTTTTATCTAAATAGGAAAATAAAAAAGAATATAAATAAATATTTTGAATTTAGCGATACTGTATATTTATTGAGCATTTATTTAATTTAAATTATTTTTTTAATAAATTGAATTATTAATTGAAAATTGATAAATCAAGAAAGTTGTATGTAAGTGCGAATTTTACGTTTGTTGAATGGGCATAACTTAGTGTTATGAATGACGAAATAAAATATGTTTGAATTTACTGAATTTAGAAAAACTTACTTAATTTTTAGTATTTTTTTCAATAATTAAATGCCGATGATTTTATTTCTAAGCTTCATGAAAGCGGGTTCGCCACTGTCTCGGGTCAACTGTCTTCACTTCGGTTTTCTAAGGTCGTTTTTAACTGTGTTTGATCTTTTAATGAATTTTTTTAGAAAATTTAAAAAGTAATCAGCCGAAAATGCTATTCGTAGCTTCTGTTTTACGAACC
>JAQGAO010005597.1:0-13370 GCA_034697705.1 Ommatoiulus sabulosus
CTACAGCTCAGCCGAATTTCTGCTAGCTTTTTATTTACAACCTGGTCCTATTTCTTCTGCTTGCGCCCGGTTTCACGAATGCGCCCTCATAGATGTCGGCCATAACCAACACAGGCCCGTGTGGAGCAACATTGATAATGTTTATAAGGTGCGTCAGTTGTTTAAAAAATGCATTTCTAGGTTTTTTGGCTCGTAACTATATTTATAGGAGCATCAATTTTTCTATGTGCAGAGGATTACATTTTTTAATTCAAAATTGCATTGTCGTGTGCACGTCGTTATCTAGAGCGTTTCATTTTTTCCGCTGATGAAATGCTGCCGAATTTATATTTCCCTGCTCATTCTGCTCAGTGAGAATCAGGCATTACCGTGACGAATAAATATATTCGCAAAATTTATTTACCCCTAAAAGACAGGAAAAAATACCTAGATGACAGCAGTTAAAATTGTGTGCTGAACGAATTATTCTACATTTTAGATGCGGATGCATTTTGCAAGTAGGCTATATACATTTCTTAGAAGCGAACGATCCTTCGAGAGTTATTTCCAATTTCGAGTAAAAGATGATCCTAACTTCAATAATTCATTTTCAGCATTTGAAATTTCTTTCCACTGTCTGATGCAGGCTATGCAAGCGACAAGCATGCACGAAGTTAAAATTAACATGTCAACAGATAGTGATTCAAGAGGCGCAAACTGATCTTTAAGGATTAATAAAGCGCTTACTCACCGAAACAATGGAGCTAAGCATGCAGACATCGACCAGAAACAACTTCTTCAGTCTCGTCGCACCAGGGATGAAAAAACGGACTCGAGGAAAAATAAACTTTCTGTAAAATGAATCATTAGCCATGTTATTAACTGAAATATAAAATGCAGCTAGCTTGCATCGTTTAAGCTTAGGTGCGAGCACAAAGAATGCTTATTTTCGACGTGCTTCTTTCAGTTTCTTTTTTCCAGCTTTGGGGCGCACAATGAATCCTGATATCAGCGTAATGGTCAATGTGCTTGGTGGCGCGCAATGAATGCAGATATAAGCGTGATGGTCAGTGTGCTTGGTGGCGCCACTGCAGGCGTTGTGCTATAGGTTAAACATTTCGCGTAAAACCTTGCAAACGCGCATTAGCATCTCATGATGAGCGCAGGACACGTTTTTACGGTACATAGGCGGCATGGCTACTTTTTTTGACCAATAGTGATCTGTGTACCACTCTGTGTCTTATAAAATATTCTTTCGGATTTTCAAAAGAGAATGTTAGCCTGGCTCGCCTAAGCTTTCTTTTTGCGCGCCCTCATTTAAAAAGCATGCCGCATTCTTATCCCGCTTGATGGCGCTAGTGCACGCCGAGTGGTAAGCGCCTGCAATAAGCATTCTTTGTGCTCGCACCCTAAATGAGCAGCACTTGCTATTAACTTTAATAGTTAACGAGAAAAAAAAATTATAAACTAGAGTAGCGCTCTGGCTTCCACTGATGCATATTTCGGTAAATAACGGTGTAACGGTGTTGATGATAATTTATAAAGAAGCAGTTATGTTTAATCCGTGCACCAGATTGAACTATTATTTCAATCCTGTGCCACCACCTATAGGATCATGTTTTGAAATTATTTAAACGAACGCCTTACAAACGCAATCAATGTCACGGATAAAACTTGAAAGAAATTTTATTTAAATAGAAAAATGTCTACAGCATAATTGACTACGGTATGAATATATTTGAAATGTTGCTCAGGGTATATTTAAGTTGATGAATACCTCGATTGCGCAATTATCACCGATGAGATCTCAACAATGAGTTAAACATGTGATCGATTAAAATGATGAAGATGCCGAACAATTCTCGTCGAGAAATGTACTTTTTATATCTCACAGCAGAAAAAGACGGTAAAGAGAATGCTGGGATAAAAACAGGAATGGCCGATGGCCTCATACTCGGATTAATTTAATCGACGGTTAAACACTCGTTATAAATGCGATTACACGCGCATTGAGATTAGAACAAGAAGATATATTTTTAAAGTGAGTTTCTCGGAATAAAAATAATGTACTGTATTTTCAGTGGCGTACATCGATTAGTAAGCATAGTGAGTTATTGATATATCAAGAGCGGTGAGTTGCACCACAATCCGATATCTGTTAATCAGCAATTAGAGCTTCGCGTCGCGAGAACGACGGAAGATTAAACGGAAAATGGTGCAACCGGACATTACGGTTCAAATATTTACGTCATGAAAATTAAGAATACCTTTTTAGGACACATTTCTAGCCTTTCTATCTTGGGGGATTACTGGCAAGAATAAAACTTCAAATAAAAACTTGCAAATTTTAGACACTCGAAACCACGAGGTCTGAAAAAAAATAACAAAAAAATACAATTAAAAACGAATAAATGAATAGATAAATGAATTGATGATAACCATACTGTACCTACAATGATCAAATTTTGAAAGTAATCAAAATATGTTAGTTTTTCATATCGAGTCACTTTTAATAGGAACTTAAAATAAGAAAGAATATAGTTAAATAAATAACTGCTAACGTTATTTAAAAAAACTGATGAACGTAAAACTGCGGGTAAATTAAAGTTATCGTTGCAAGTATAGTATGTAAAATGGCCAAGAAAGCATATACATGAACATCTTTAACGATTTCATCCATCATTATAATAAAAACAACGTGTAACGAAACTTAATTTAAGTATTCGGCGAGTGCGAGACAAAATGGCAAAATATGTCGCAGATTATGCTGTGAGGCCATTTATTTTGAGATTAGAATAGATTTTGGTGATATCTATGGGCTTCCTCATTAAGACATGACGTCGAAGCATGCAAAAGTTACGAAGATTCCTAATAAAAACCCATCCTAATCTCGAACTAAATTTAATGAATATATCAATTTATAGGTTGCGTTTTAACGAAAGTTCAATAAGATGACAATTCATAGAAATAAATAATTCGCCATTTCTGGCACATGGTTAAGTAGAAAATCAGTTCATAAAATCTTTACGTTACGAATGCCGAATAATAGGCAGAAACTATTTCGATTCGAATGCGACATTAAAATGGCGATAAAACTCAAGATTGACGTCCCGATGACGCCAGTAAGACTTAATGTTCATATATAGCGTCCATAAATACTAAATCAACGGGTAATTATTCCAATTTTTACATTTATTACCTTTAGAATGGGTAGATACCGACATTTCCATTGAATATTATTACCAGAAGATTGCTGGATTTATGGACACACCCTTACAATTACAATAATGCTTATTAGCAAATTTTGAGGAAGAAATTGTTCAGACAAATCAAATATCGCTAGATCAACTATGAATTAATTACTTCATGCACATTTTAGGTGAACGATAGACGACATTGGAGACAATGACCATTTCGGTTTCAGCACGACTCGCCGAGTGTTGTCAGTTAGCACCTTAATTAGTAAGGAATATTGGCATTTGTTTTCACAATTTCAACGCAGTAATACAATGTTATCTGGATTTTTTTTAAAAAAAACTAAAACGTTAACATTCGTAATATGTCGTCCAACATTCTTTTCTAAACTCTTACATTAAACAAAGACGAGATTAGACCCTTGATACAGAGTGTGCGATGAATCTATCCGGTTGTTATAGAAGGAAATTGATACGATAAGAACTTTTTAAACTCCCCTCATTACAAACCGGTACAAATAATGCAAATAAGACGATAATAAAATACCAGGACAGAGGCATGGTAAGCACTTAATTTGAGTATTGCTTTCGTACTGATGACAACCTACTCTAAACTAGAAGCACTACATTTTAATGATATGAAGTTGTCTTGAAATTATTCTGACTCACTTCCTTTTGTTACACAAAACTTCGATTAGCGTAATCGACGATCATAAAACTGGCCAGTATCATTGATTTCACGCCCTAATCTTTGTCTCTTGAAACACGTCATACATGATTTCTACGATGAGCTAAACTATTATGCGATTGCCTAGCTGTTAAATCTTGTATTCGAAATTTTCAAGGACAATTAATGAAATTAACCTTAAACCAAATTCCGAAGTAATTAAAAACGTTTCCTTATACAAAGCGTCATATAAATACAAAATAAAAAGTTTATTTTAAATATTTTCTAAAAAAAATTCAATTATTTTACGGACTAAAGGTTCTGAATTGCGCCTTTTAATGTTTTGAAACAATGTAGTTTAGCAAACATTAATTACATATGCATATTTTTAGAAGTTTTTTTTTCAGGCGGCCATCTTGGATCAATCCGTCATATTGGATTGTGTTTTATAAAATACTCGCTCGAACCTACACAGTGACACATCGATCATAAAGATCTACATGTACTGTATGCAATGTCCTCGATACTGAAACTAAATAACTCTGCTCGAGAAGGACCAAGACCCTTAGGGCGTTCTTCTCTCAGTATACATATACCATGATCGTGTGATCAGAATTGATCGGATAATTTGCTTCAAATGAATATATGCACTCCTAGAGACCACATTACCGTTCAATTTGCATGATAACAACATTGCAAGGGATGTTTCAGTAAAACGTCAAATTTCCTGTAATCTTAATATATGATTATTTAACTTGATCATATTAAATTTCAACTAAAGGATTACCTCTATAGATGACCGCCTGAACTAAATTGACGAGAAGCCATGCGTAACAAGCTAAAACGTTTCCTAAAAATGGGCGATAAAATGATGACAAGAATCACAGACATTGAAAATTTAGTCATGATTTAGCTATAAAACTTGCATAAATATTTGGAATTTATAAATATATATATATACATGTATATGGAGGGCGAGGATAGCTAACTATCGAGGAAATTCCGATAAGAAAAACTAGAGCTACATTCCGAAATAATCAAAATCTCATCCCAATTTGGTCACGGTTTAAAACTAACTTAACCAGCGCTGTTGGAAATTTATCTCCTACAGGAGTATTTCCAGGATCTAAATTGGCTCGCTGAAACACGTTGATTTGGGACACCGTGTAAAGGTTTTAATTAAATTTGACCATCACTGGGCAGCCGCTTTCACGTGGTTTGTATTCAGCACAGTTTTTTTGAAATTCATCTATTCTCTAATAAAGGTTTGAGTTTTATATCAATTAAAATAGAATTTATGGCTGTCGGAAGATAAAGATTGACGAAATTTAAAACTAAAAACAATCAAATTCAAAACAAATATTGCGATATTTAAAAAAAAACAATTCTTCGAGAAATGTAAGTTATTGCTCACTGCAGTTGATATCGACTTTGAAATTAGCATTGTAATAATTTCGGTAGCATTGCTATGTTAATATACAAGTGTACATGTACATGCACAGTATATTGTGTAAATAAATTCTTGTAAGATATTCAAATAAATAAATTTAAAATTAATTCACACAAATTAAAGAGGGATTTTAGACACAGAATTTCTCAACATGTATATGCAAGTATATAAGTGCAAATAAAATTATATCTGGATAATTAACCGTAGAATCTCCCTTATACAGCACATGTACATCAACTTTTACAGTAAATATTTTTTTTTTATAAATTTAAACCTTGATAAAAAACAGAAAGGAGAAAACTATTTCAAATAGAAGAATTATTTGTTATAGAATATACAGTAGAAATTTTAACATTCCAGGTTAAATGTTATTTGCGAAGTTAATACGATAAAGATTTATTTTCCGGTTGTTGAGACGTCTAAGAATAATTCAGATTAAAAATCATTAAAGCTGTCACAGCTTTGTTCATTGCCAAATTTCAGGCAATTTTAGGCGTGTTCCAAAAGTCTTGTCTTATAATTTGAAAATTATTACAAATCAAATATACTGTATAAATTTTTAATCTTAAAAACATAAATGATGTCGAATTACTTTCTTTTTCGCTTGGTATATTTATTTTTACAAGCCACGGTAAGTAAAATTCTTAGAAATATGCGCTTGACTTTTAAGACACGCCTAAACTTTCCTGAAATTCGGCAACTAAATACCTCGTGTGTTACAGCTTTTAAATTTTTTTCATTTCCTCGTAAGTAATTTTTAAGCCCTAAAGAATTGCAGAAAATTAGGGATTCGGCCAGAATTTATAGTTTGAAATGGAGAAATGTTTACGTGCACACATTGCGTAACGGCGCTTCAACCAAGGCCTATTTGAAAACCATCAACAATTTCAAATTCGAGTAATGCCTCTGTCCGCAATAATGTAGCTACAAATGAAAACCTCCTCTAACATTCAACAATCAACCTGGTTTATCACGTTTTCAATATATTTTTTTAATATTTTTAGATTTAACATAGTGCCATTATGATTATTTGCTTCCATCAATCTTCCGATAGTTATACGGGAAAACATATCCTCAACAAGTTTGCCAAATCAAAATTCCATTAAGAGGAAAATTCCTCAAAGGAAATTTAGTTAGCGGAAACTGATATTTGAATTCCGCCTATATTTACTACTTTTTTTTTAATAACCGGGAGTTTTAAATTTTTTTGAACTTAGCGACAGTCGTGAACGGGAATATTCTACCTCGGGGAAAATATTATTGGCGTACATGTACAGTATATCCTTATTTCATTTATGGGATTACTTTAGAAATGTTTATGGTTGCAAGATTTTGCTGGTGACCATCATAATTCTAGATATCTATAAAAAAACAAACACCGGTCAACTATTTACCTCTGGGCAAGAAACGCTTAGTCCTTTTGGTCGACGTGCCCCACGCAGCAACAGCAACAAGAACAAGAACAACAACGGCAAGATTAAAAATAAGCAGAGGCATCAAATTCTCCAAACTTGAACTTTCTCCGCAATGATGCACCAGTTGGCATGGTCGTAGTAAGACGAGATGATGTGCAGGTTCTCCACGTATTTTTCGATCAAGTGGTCCAACTCGCCCTCTCGAAACACGTGGTAGAAGCGGTGGTAGGTGGTGGAGCCACCATTTTCGCTGCCGCTGAGGATGCTGTCCTCTGAGGTGGACAGCGAAAGAGATTCCGGTTGACCTTCGTCCTCGCACTGTCCATCGTTGCCAGGTTCTTGTTCAGCGCCAAGTTCGGTTTGCTCGCTCCGATGCGTCCGGCAACCGGAAGCATTGCTAACCACTTCATTGCCATCAACATCCAATAGCAGAAACTCTAGGTTTCCAAAATGATTTTCTATAGAGGAAGCCATGCTGGTCTGCATTAGTTCCATTTCCTTACACGTTGGATTGCTTTCAGCGGGAGAATCTTTTTTGGAGGATCCAGGACAACTTTTCGAGCACGTTTCTTCACTCCTGGGATCTACGCCAACCAATGAATTCTTCTTTGAATCAACAGTTGCACGTGTTTCAGAACATGCTTCCAAAACGGTTTTGCCTTTAGAACACGCGTCACCTCCCGGAGAACTTCCCGACAAAGAAGCAGCACAAGTATTCGTTCCTTTAGTCTTCGTACGTTTCTCAGAAGATAAATCTCCTCTGAAATCAACGCTGGTCTCTACATCGCTTCCCAGAGAGCTTCCTCCGGAAGAAGCATTGCACGTTTCCGATCCTTTTCTTCGCAACCGACAATCTGAGTGAGCGGAATTGAAAGTCTCTGACGCGGACGACACGTTGCGATCAGGAGTTGATCCGATGGTCTCCGAAGGGCAACACTGTAAAGATATCGATGGCTCAACGGTGGATAAATCTGAAGAGTCGTTAGACTTGCTCATACATTCCTCCTCTTCCTGAATCCGGTATTGGATGCTGGTGGAGAGCATGGCCGCCGCCGATTTGTTGGTGTCGCGCATTATTTCCTCATTGAGGATGGACTTTCTGCAAGAGGCTGGTGGTTTGGAGTTGAACTCCATTGACCTTCCTCGGCTAATCTGACTGGTATTGGAGTTGCGCGACTCCAGACGGACGTTCAAGTCGATGGCTTCCGACTCAGACTTTCGACGCTTCTTCTGGTCCTTGTCCTCGAGGTCAACTAATCCGGAAATGGCTTCGCAAGTCTGAAATTCCAGCCAGCCATGGCCCCACTCTTGAACCATTTTTTTGAGCAATTCCCGGTGTCCAGGGACATTGCCGTTGATGACGTCTTCCCGGATGCGCCGGCTGCGTTCCGTTATATGCCCATCCTTAAAATCTTTCAAGTCTCTTAACTCGATCATATCTGTAATGTCTTCACCGCTACAGTCTAAAATCCTTGCCGTCACCGATTCGAGGTTATCTTCTTCTGTGGTCATTGTTTTTGGAAGATCCTTGGAACATGCTTCAGTTAACAATGGTGGGGTTTCCGATAAACTGTTCGTGGGATTTAGGAGAACATCAGTAGTCTCTAACATGGCATCGAAGGTCTCGCCTCGCAGGATCTCCTTAGCATCCTTTGGTGACGTGGCACGAATTCCAGAACCGTTTCTTAAGGATTTTGCATCAGAATTTTTGTTGTGTTCGGTGTCTAAGCTTTCTGCATTAAAATGCGAGGAGTTTTTCTGGAAATCTTCGTCGACGTCAAGGCGCATTTCATGATCAGGTCTAACATCCCTACTCTTTTCCAAATGCAATATGCTGTCATGATCTTTCAACGGGTTGTTGTCAGACATCTTGGAAGTAATTCGATGTTCAAAACTGCCACTTAAAGCTGACTTATCAAAAATTTGGTTAACGTTGACATTCATGCTTATTTCAGGTAAATCTGTTAAGCAGCTTTGAATGGCATCGTCAACGTGGTTGTAAACGTCATGCTGTATATTCTCCAAATTTAATATGTTGGCAAGATCCTGAGATGGTGCAGGATCCAGATATTCAAAAGTTTCAATTTCGATTACCCTATTAGAACGTTTAATTTCCTTAGCATCCACATCCATTTCTTGCAAATCCGTCTTGCATTCGTGGAAGTCCTTTGTGGCTGTGAGCATTTCACGAATAAGCCCATCATCTTGGTTCTTCTCCAAATTCGTGACGCTAGCCATATCCTCCCTTGACGAACCAATATCGGATCCAGGCTTTTCGACTGATGTTTCATTTTCACAATAATCGACTATGGTTTCTGGCAAATCCTCGAAACACTCTGGAAAATCCCCCTCTTCATCGGAGGGCATCTCAAAACATGGACCGATGCAGTCGCTCATCTCTGAATCCAAGGCATTGTCCAGATTATCGTGCAATCCCCTGATTTCAATCTCATGCACGGTTAGCCCAAGAGGAAGGTTTTCCATGTCCCCCATACAATGACTCTTCGGAAAGTCATTAGGTATTTTTTGGTATGAAGGCATTGTCTCGGATAAAATTGAGGATGGCAACGATCCAACAGTATCACGATCTTCTGGAAGAGGATCCCCGGAAGCGCAAAAAACAGACGAGTGGGGGAGATCAAGTGTAGCTGAATGGCATGATTTGTCAACGCGCCCTTTCTGCATCCCACCACTGGTTACTGCCATAGTCATTGCACTCTGCAGCGAGTTGGCCACGTGCACAGCGGCTTCCAAAAGACGCCCCTGCGGTGATCCAGGGGGGAAATTTGGGGAATTACGCTCTGCAGATCCTTCATTTTCAACGATTTCCAATTTTAGATCTTCATTTAGCAAGTCCTCATTCAAAGATGACAATTCTACAGAATCAGAGCAGTCTTCCAGGCTTTCGGAGGACTTCCAGCTACCTGCCGGATCTAGCCAACAAGTCTCTGCCATCTGTGGGATGGCACTGTTCAGAAAACTGACGTTGGCAATGGAATTTTCATAGTGTTCACAGACCTCCGGTAGAAGTTCAGTTATGCTGAGGCTACGCTCTCCAGAGAAGTTCGTATGAGCAGCGTTCACGTAAAAGATACTGTCCAAAACCAAAGACTCACAGGCATCCAAGTACTTTTCCCAAGAAATGCAAGTTTTCATTCTCTGACCGAACTCTTGGCAGTCTGCCAATGAGTCTTCATGAGCTATTTCCGGTCCTGGAAGCGAGTCAGAGCAGGTTTTTGATGTTCTTGAAATTGCCTCTTCAGAGGTCATCACTGGATCACAGATATAATGAATGTCTTTGTCTACTTTAACGTCATCTGAATGAAGATCTTCAAAAAGCCTCGAGGCAAGTTTACCATCCTCATCATCTTCAGGCACAAAATTGTCTAATTCCAGAGACTTCTGGCGACAACAGCGCAGCTTTGGACGCGTTTGAACTTCACCGTTGGATTTCGAGGTTTCCAAATGGCTCGCATCTTGCAAAGTCTCTTCTTCTTGGTTGCCTTCTAAATTTTCCAGTCGCCTCAGAGGCATTGCAATGACTGATACGCAGCTCTCCTCACTGTCCATGCTGGTGTCACTCAGATTGCTACTATCCTTGGAGCAAGTGGAACAATGCCTTTCGAATAACCCCGGTGAACAGGAGGGCGTGTCCAGCGATGGGTTCCTCCTAACGGCGATCACAGAAGCCACGCTGTCATCGCTATCCACGCTGGTGTCACTCTGTAAACTATCCTCCTTTGCGATGATTTTGTTGTTACCGACTTTTATGGAGTGTGTGCAAGAACAGGAAGTCAACTGCAGACAATGAAAAGTGGAATCTCCAACACTTCTACTATGCTTGATAGATTTAACTTCTTCAGGGCGATTGCAGAGACAGGAACGCCTCCGAGTCAAACAACGATTCTTAGGGTTGTTCCAAATTCCTTTGGCATTTGACATGGCCATTCCCTCCATGCTATTAGAACTGGCAAGCGTGCGTTGATCAACGTCGACACTGAAACTTCGCTTCTTAAACCCATTTCGGGAAGTCGCATTAGACCACTTGTCCTTGATGGTGTAATCAAGCTCAATTTTCCCAAAAGTTTCGATTTGCTGCAGGCTGGTGTAAGGCTGACTGAACCGGCGCTGGTACCTCCTGTAGGGTGGAACTGCGTTAAAAAAGGCTTCTTCGTCTGAGCAATACCCAGACGATGGCGAGATATTTGGATCGCTTCCAAGATTGGGCATTGAATGATAGGGAAAGAGATGCTCTCGATCAATTATCTGCTTAATCAAGCTGTTATAGAACAGGTCCTTCCACGCATCCTTACTCCCTGAAGTACTCTGAGCCTGGCAAGCCCTTTTATTCCAGAGCTTTCTGTCCTGGGGACATGGAGAAATTCGATAAGAATTATTTGAGGAACATTTACTGTCGTCATCAATGGGTTCAGAAGCATTATTAAGAATGTCTGAAGACGAGTTTCTTCGGGCTTCAGATTCCAGATTTCCTCCGTTCAACTGCCCTATCTTTTCTAGATTCAAATGTTGGATCAGACTTGCATTTAGGTCATCTTTGTACACGTCTCTCGTTGGAGGAGTCTTCTGGTGTTTGTTTTTAATCGTCACGTCACTACTGGAACCATTGGAACAATGGTAACTTTCTGGCTGAGTTGGCTTACACTTTGCCTTAATGTAAGGCGGGCTCAAGAAGTCTTCATCTTTCATGCCAGCAGTCAAGCCATAGAAAGTAAGACAGCTGTCCAAATCTGGTAGAATGGTGTTACCATTTTTGTGGTCCTCTGCACTCAATGTTCGTGGGATGTGAACATCCTTTCCTAAAATCAAACTCTGGGGCCTTCTAGTGGAGCTCTCATTGGCCATAGTGGGAGAATCACAGTTGGGGTATCCCGCCACACTCCACCGTTGCTGCGGTGTTGTTGACGGACAAGGAAGCTGCGGAGCATTTTGCTCGTTGTCTTCATCCACTTTAGCCAAGGTGAAATGACTCGATTTAGAGCGGACGACGCAACCATTGGGAGGATGATGGGTTGACCGGCCATGCTTTGCTGTTGCTGACTTGGAATCTACGGAAGACGATGATGAGTGTTTGGTCAAGGATGAAGACGAGGAACGTGAAGTAGAATCCTGGCTCGACTTGCGAGAATAGGAGAAATTCACCGTAAAAAGGCTGAGGATGTCGCTCAGTGATTTGGACTTGGGTGGCGGAGGCGAATCCCCAGAGGAGGATCGTTTCAGATGTTTAGCACTCTGACATTTAGAGTCGCTGTCTTTAAAGGTGGAACGAGTCTGCTGTAAGGAATATTTTCTGCAGGCACTCTCCTTGCACTTTCGGCGATGCTCCGCCTCACCAAACTCCTCACATATATCACTGCTGTCAACATCGTGCAACTCAATGGGGATATCGTCAGCATTTTCATTGCTGTCCAAGCTATCTTGTTTTTCACCACTCATACCGTTGGAAGGCCCCTCCGAACCATTGGCATTTATAGCAGGATCCACGCTTTGCAGAAACCAGGGCGGCCTGCACCGTTGGTGGGGATCGTCCCACGACTTGCCGCTGGAAAGTTTTTGCAGGGCTCGGCGAACAAAGCTGTAGCAGGTCTCGTTGGGGCTGGACAGATCCGAACTGCTCTGGCTGCTGCTGTGACGAGAGTCCAAAGTGCGGCCCCTGTGGTGGTGACGCGCGGCCCAACCCTCCCGTAATTTGTGGCGCCTCCTGGGATAACATCTGATCGGAATAAAAATGAAGATGGAAGAGAATTACTGGACAATAATTAACTCGGTGAAAACTGTTAAGCAATCAAAAATGAAGAGATAGTTGAAAGGAAATATGAAAACGAGAGCATGCCTTCATGGAAGTGAACATGGCATTACGGAAAAGATGGGCCACGATAGGAATAAAACAGCTTGCGTGGAATTTGCGATGAAAGGAAGGAAAAAAATAGTGGAAATTGCTGTACAATGCATGTGGGGTACACTGTACGGATAGATGAAAGGCCGGAATCACGAGGGAAACAACAAATGTAGAGAAATGGCGAACGGACGAAAGGGGCGTTAACAGAAAGAGAGGGCCAAGTGAAAGGGCATTACGAGGAAAGGAGTAGAAAGTGAATGGAAAAGTGAAGGAAAAGTGGTGAAAAAGGAACTGTTGAAGGGAGAAGAAGAAGATTCAGAATAAAAGAGTGGAATCGATAAAACCGCAACAGCAGCTGCTTCAGTTGAGACTTACGTGGGCACGAAGTAAGGCTCGCTTTCCATGCCCGATGTGTAAGCGTGGTAATTAAGGAGATCGTCGTCGCTCGTCGTTGTGCTCGGAATTTCTTTGTCTAGCGACGTTTGATCTGAATCGGAAAACGGGAAATCAGATATTAGTAAATGGAAACGGACAAGCGACAGAATTGAGCTGAGCAAAACTAAAACAAAACTAGTCACATTTCTCGTAGTCGAATACATGTAGAAATCAAATTTACAGCGTTTACTGTATCCGCTAGCGTTAAAAATTTCATTCTGTTAACGTGCGGAATATTTGAAAAAGGGTGAAGAAACTAGCAGCCTTGAAAGTGTCAAGGGTAGCCGCACCCGGAGCAAAGGTCAGGCTGCATTCCAGGTAGGAATGCAGCCTGGGCTATTTAAGCCAGTGAGCTGCCCAGCTGGGCGCTCAC
>JAQGAO010005598.1:0-13369 GCA_034697705.1 Ommatoiulus sabulosus
GAAAATTTTGCAAATTTGGATTCAAAAAACGTGGGAAATTGTGTAAATTGGTACATGGAAAACGTGGAAAAGTTTGCCAATCTATACTCCGAAAATGTTGATAAATTTTGCAAATTTCTCCTTGGAAAATGGACCCTGAGCTAACCTCGTAGAAGTATTAATTTTAGATCGCCATGCGTTGAATTTCCCTAACTTTTTCAAACTAAACCATTCTTTCCTGACTTTTCCAGGTCAGGGGGAACCCTGTTATATTATTATACATGTATTTTTAAAGTCTTCGTGGACCCCCAGTACCCAGTTAAGAAACCCTGCATTAAACTAATCCTACGACGCCCTACAACTTTCTATCTAATTGACATTTTCTTCGTAGCTATTCCCGATTGAGAGATAGGACTTAAAGGTCCTTGAAATGGGCCTCGGGGCCGTATGTTTTGGGCACCGTTAAATTCAGCGCTCCGTGGATTTTTTTATATCCCCATTGTCTGATTTTTCATTTTTGCACCCCTTCTGGAGATTGGGGGGGGGGGAGGAATGCAACTGCTTTTTTAGCCATGCTGTACACAGAGAGAAAAAAAGACTTACTCGTGTAGCATAAACAGGAAATGATGACCAGGAAAAGGAAGAACGAAGGTAGCGACATCTTGATCTGTGAGAAAAAAAAATACAAATAACAAGAAAGTTGAAATTTACATTCATCTTCATTAAAATGAACAACAACTTTTGCTTTTTTAATTGTCGATATTTCTGTCAGTTCGGATCGAATTTCATCGAAACATTTTCAAACACATTTTTGTCTTTCTTTTTAGGGTTTCAAAAAATGTAAGTACATTTCAAAAGAGTCCAGTAATTGATGTTTGAAACTGTGTTTAACTTTGAAAATTTCAAAGAAGTTCAGAAATTGTTGTCATTTTTTTAAAAAAAAATGTTTGTTGAAAAATAAAAATCCTTAAGCTCTTGCCAGTCTTTAAGAATTTTTAAAAGAGCTCCAGAAAAGTCTTTAAAAAAAATGTGTTCTGTTTCGACAGTTTATGAACTTGTTTGAAAACTTCATCAACGTCCAGAATAACAGTTTCTGGACTTTTTTTGAAAAGTCCAAACAACAGTTTCTGTACTTCTTTGAAACTTGCAAAGAGGGACACCAGTTTCTGTACTTTTTGAAAATTCCCACTGAAAATTCCATAAACGTCCATAAAGGTTTCTGACAACAGTTTCTGAACTTAGAGTGACAGCAGAATACCGGAAAAACAATTTCTGAACTTGTTTGAAAATGTCTTAAGCGTCCGGAACAACAGTTTATGGACGCTTTGTAAATTTCATTAACGTCCTGGACAACAGTTCTGAACTTGTTTGTAAATTTCATAAACGTCCGGAACAACAGTTTCTGAACTATAGTTTGAAAATTTCATAAGCGTCCGGAACAACAGTTCCTGAACTTGTTTGAAAATGTCTTAAGCGTCCGGAACAACAGTTTATGAACTTGTTTGAAAATTTCATAAACGTCCAGAACAACAGTTTCCGGACTTCTTTGATACATATTTTGTATGCGTGTCAACAGTTTCTGGAATCTGAAAATTTCACAAACGTGACAAAGTACATGTACTGTATATACAAGTAAAAGTTTGTCAATTAAGAAAAAAAAAACACAAATATTGGCACGCTTTCATAATTTCAATGAATGTTCTCAGCCTTTGATACGAGCCAAATTTCAACATAAAATTCCTAAAAATGTTGTCCTTCTTTCAAAATATTCGAAAGTCCAACATTTTCGTACATTTCTAATCCGTCCTTGAATGAAATTTCCCAGCAGTTACGTTTGCTTCCGCAGTCTGACGGTCAGTGATCAGACCGGTTATTAAATTTCACCAGATAAGTGAAAAAAACCTATGACTAATCCGAACCAAAGACACGGAGCGTGAGACGCTGGCCATTGTCTGGACACCAGCGCTGGTACTCAACCTTGCTCTTTTACGAACAGATAAGTTCTTGTTTCTCGTTATCCTTTCCATTTTTTTTACTCTTAATTGGACAAGAACATTTTTTATTATTTTTTCATTGACATTTATTCGCTGCTCGGTTTCTTCCGAGGTCGACCACTTTCGGGTATCGCCCCCTAAAACCCTTCCCTCTTCGCTCCCCCACCCTTCCTCAACCCCTGTAATTACTGTACTTAGAAATATTTTACGGGAACTGTCCGAATGCAGTTACAACAGTTCAATATCAATGAAAATTTGTATATTTTTTCAATGCAATTTGTAATATTTTGTGAACCATATTTGTGTTTAAAAAAAATGTATCATAATTTCTGAATTTTTAATCTGTAATTTAAAATATGGGCTCGCATATTAAAATCATGACTTACGAATTACAGAAAATGTTTTTCAAAGTTACGAATTACAGCACTTTTTTTTTTACATTAACGAATGGCAAAACATTTATTTTAAATTTACGAATTACAGAACATGTATTTAAAATTTACGAATTGCAGAACATGTATTTCAAATTTACGAATTGAAAATGTATTTTAAATTGACGAAGTTTAAGATATTTTTTGTAATATATAAGTTAACGAATTAAAAAAAAATTACGAAGTTTGCAAATTAAAGCACTTTTTTCAAAAACTAGAATTGTAGAATATTTATTTTAAATTTACGAACTATAGGTGATTTTTTTAAAGTTTACGAAATTAAGGACATTTTTTTGTTATTTAAGAATTTTAGGTCATTTTTTTTTAAATTTATGAATTTGAGGTCATTGTTTGAAATCTTCGGATATTTTTTTTTTAAGTTTACGAATTATTGATACATTTACGAAGTTTTCGAATTCAATAACATTTTTTTTCAAGTTTAAGAATTATAAGACATTCTTTTGAAGTTTATGTGCTTTTGAAGTAATGTGCTTTTGAAAAGCACATTTGTTTTGTAAATTGAGGAATTGCCGAATATTTATTTTTTAATTTATGAATTATAAAACATTATTTTTAAGTTTAAGAATTATGAGACATTTTTTTAAAACTTATGTATTATGAAATATTTTATGAAGTTTATCAATTATAGAAAATTGTACGAAGTTTAGGAATTTCTTGAATTATCGAACATTTTACTGAGGTTACGAATTTTAGGAAATTTGTTGATGTTTACGAAATCATATTGAACACTTTTTTAATTTACAAAATCATAGTATTTAAAAAAAAAGCCCCAATCCTATTTTTAATAAATATTTTATAAATCGTAAATAAAAAAAGTGTTCAATGATTTCGTAAACATTTCCTAAAATTCGTAACCTTCGTACAATTTTCTATAATTCGTAAACTTCATAAAATGTTCCATAATGCGTAAATTAAGTTTTCTGATTCTTAAACTTCAAAAGTATGTCTTATAATTCTTAAACTTTAAAAATAATGTTATAGAATTCGAAAACTTCGTAAATGTATCAATAATTCGTAAACTTAAAAAAAAATATCCGAAGATTTCAAACAATGACCTCAAATTCATAAATTTCAAAAAAATGACTTAAAATTCTTAAATAACAAAAAAAATGTCCTTAATTTCGTAAACTTCAAAGAAATCACCTATAGTTCGTAAATTTGAAATACATGTTCTGTAATTCGTAAATTTAAAATAAATATTCTACAATTCTAGTTTTAAAAAAAGTGCTATAATTTGCCAACTTCGTAATTTTTTTTTTAATTCGTAAACTTATATATTACAAAAAATATCTTAAACATCGTAAATTTAAAATTCATTTTCTATAATTCCTAAATTTAAAAAATAAATATATATATGTTCTACAATACGTACATTTTTTTAAAAATTTGCTATTCGTGTAATTCGTAAATTTTGTAAAATGTTCTAAAATTCTTAATTCTCAAACATTGTAAAACATATAACAGCAGTCCAGCAGTTGCTCTCTGCAGCAGGCATTCATTACATTTTGTATTTATTTTTTCTACATCAGATAGCACACTGTCCACCATAGCACTCGGGACACCCTGTAATGCCCCATAATTCATGGGAAGGACAGTGTCCCATAATTCATCCGTGTCTTCACTAGGACAGTGTCCATCCAGGTCAGTACGAATATGCAGCCATTTTCAAAAAGTTCGTTTTAACGAAACGTAGCGCGAATTTTTTTAACTTAAAAATCAGGCGTAGAAATTTGTAATCGTTATCAATTTTTATTACCGAAAATGGACGGCGTTCTCATTTAGTTTCCAAGAGGTACGAACAAGTGGGCCACCATGTACCTCCACGACGGTAGCTCCGTGGTGCCGCCGGGGAGGGGTGCGGGCGGGGACGGGGCGAAATAGGGCCACGCTTTAAAAAAATCTTAAAAATTAAGCAACTGCTGCATGGCAATGAATGCGGAAGTGGGACAAAAATGGCGCACATAGACGGGGGGAGGGGGGGGGGTTGCTGGACCACGGACTGAGTGGCCGAAGTGAATGCGGGTGTCCTTGACGTCGCGCCACTATCTAGACCGGACCGGGATAAGAGTCCGGTTCCAAAAAAACGGAATTCGATCGAAATTAGGCCAATTGGTGACATTGAAACGAACCTCGAATACAGTTTGTGAAATTTGGGGAGGGGGGGGTGGCTCCCCCCCCCTCCCTTTGCCCTTCCACTCCTTCAATGACATCATCTTGCATGGCTAGGAATTGCAACATGAAAAGTAACAATAGGTCTATGTATAGTCGAGGCTCGATAAGACGAATCTCGAGGGCTGTCAAAATTGGTTGGTTTCAAGCGCAGTTCGTATTATCGAAAGTTGGACGAAATGTGACGTCGACGATAAGAACTCGAGTTTCGTAGAAGTTCGGGGGAAATCCTACACCCCAGAATTCTACCATCGGGGGAATTCCCCGGTATAACTGCCTTTTTTGTGTCATATTGTCTAAAAGTTCGTTTTAACGAAACGTTGAGCGAATTCTCGGGAACTCGAAAATTCATTATAGTTTCAGCCGAAAAATTCGCAATATCCGAATTCGGAATTCGTCTTTATAACGAAGGCATTGCCATTATTGGTCGATATGGCCTAGGACGAGGTCTGAAAACGAATTCGTAGTACAGTGTAACAGAAATTCGTATAAAGCGAGTTCTTCTTAACGAACTCCATAGACAACACCTTATAAATGTGCAATAACTCGACTATAGCTAGTTATCAAAATTATCCCAATATTTCCTACATTATATTTTGACTACTTTCGAGCGATGTAGTATTCGACTTCCGCCATCGTGGGTGGTACGTAGCGCCACCTTCCGGTGCACTTGGCCAAAAGGGTGGATGTACGGTGGCGCCTCTATCTTCTGCCACCGTGAGAGTAGGCTATATATATATATATATATATCAGTCGTGACGCTCGACTGGTGACAGAAAACGGAAAAAATTGAGGTTGGCCATGCAGCGAGCATGCGCAGTGACCTTCTGGGAGGACGCCGAGCATGCGCAGTGAGAAGTGGAATAATCGCCCAACTGGTGGCAGAAAACGGATACTTTCAAGGAGGGCGAATCCTGATTGGCGCGCATGCGCAGTGAAAACTGAACAATTATCTCGATGCATAGATAACAGATTTAATAGTCGCAAATTCAGTGACCCAAATTAGATTTCAATTGAATTCTGAGTCGAACTGATTGACGAAAAATTTAACGAGTCTTTTGTCTCCAAGGCGTCGAGGGTAAGCCCGCGTGACGTCATAATGCCTCGTATGCAAATCACGGCTGAGGAATAACAAATTCCTGTTTAGGGTGGCGCCACCTTTTGTCTTTTTTTCTTTTCTTTTTGTTTTAATTCTGAGAGAAGCAACGCCCTTGAGAACGCATCAACATATACCCGAAATTCCGAGAATCTATGAACTCGAGCGAGGAATTTAATTGGACGAAACCAAAATGGCGGTCGAAGAATTTGGCAGAAATTTGCAATTTCGGTCATATTTGCTGGTCTAGCGGCTACATCTGGAATGTGCCGCAACTTTTATCGGGAAATTTCCCGTGATAACGTAACTTTTTTAACGAAATTAAAA
Organism: Ommatoiulus sabulosus; assembly: GCA_034697705.1. Taxonomy (NCBI): domain Eukaryota; kingdom Metazoa; phylum Arthropoda; class Diplopoda; order Julida; family Julidae; genus Ommatoiulus; species Ommatoiulus sabulosus. The sequence goes on from JAQGAO010005598.1 coordinate 6,018, forward strand.
TTAATTTTAAAATAATAAATTTTCCACATCATTCAGTTTTTGTTGAAATCACGTTTATCCTACTTCTGATAATACGAACTGAAGTTTAAACGAAAAATTTCGACGGAATTTTAGTTATTCTTGTCGAAATCACGTTTTATCCGACTCGCGATAATACGAACTACTGTATACGGGGTTTAAACGAACTTTGGACATGTATTTTTTATTGTCGAAGTTTCAAGAGTGGAGTAAGGTAGTCGTTAATTAACTTAATTCTAACGCTCTCGTTCATAAGTGGTGCGTAAAGATGGCGGATTACAGTAGGTTTAATTCCGCTAACGGTCTCCCTGAAACCTCCATCGTCTATAAAAACTAGTTTTTTCGGCTCGATTTTTATCCGAATGTAAAAAAAAAAATGTTAAGAATGAGGCATCCGGATGCGAAATTTATTTAGTTCAAATACTATACGAGTTTATTAGCTGCATGGAGCATGACTCGAAAAACATTTCAAAAGATTGAAAATTGTTCAAACGCGTATATTTTCGAATTCTTCAAATTGAATGCCAATTATAATAAGCGGCGGTGAGATCGTAGATATTTTGAGAAAAAAAAAAGAAAAACAATTAAGTTGGTTAAAGTTGGGAGTCTAAAATTTGATCGAGTAAGCATTTTTTTGATTTTTTTTTTCAGTTTTTGTGGAGTATACGATTTGCACGGTGCATGCTGAAAGGGGGACGACCGCGCAACTAGTTTTAGAGACGCTTTATACGAATTTCTGATAGTACGAACTCATTTCCAGTCACCCCGTCCTATAGAGTACAGACCAATAATGTCCAATTTCGTCGGATACATGATTCGCCTATTACGAATTTTCAGCTAAAACGAATGAATTTCCGGGTTCCCTATATAACATTCGCGCTATACGTTTCGTTAAGACGAATTTTAGACAATGTGACGTGGGGTAGGATTTCATCCGAACTTCGATGAAATTTTAGTTCTTATCGTCGAAGTCACATTTAGTCAGACTTTGGATAATACGAACTATACGGTTTAAACGTACAAATTTTGACGTCACTCAAGAGTCGGTATAACGAGGTTCGACTGTCTTTTCTCAAAAAAAAATTGACTTCCCGAGCATTGTATGCGTTTCGTTAAAACAAACTCCATATATATACTTCCTAATGTGAAAAAAAGATACGTTATAAGGGGAAATTCCCCGATAAAAATTGCGGCAACTTAATTCCCATTCATACGCGTGATATATGTTTTCGACAGAATTTTGATAATGCCAATTATACGGTTTAAACGAACAAATTTTGAAAGCACTCGAAATTTGTCTTCACCATGCATGCACATTGTATTTTGAAAGAAAAACAAATTAATGAATTTTCAAGTTCCCGACCATGCATTTGTTATACGGTACGTTTCGTTAAAACGAACTGTATAGACAATACGGAAAATACGTAAACGGGACTTCAACTGCGAAATTTTGATTCGTCATAAATAGATCGATACGTCTTTGGAAATTCCGGTTTGAAAGTGTAAATGCATTTTACGACGTAAAATTGTCTACTTTGTGTAATTTGTAGACATTTACTGTAACGATCAAATTGCAGCTGGAGCGTGTATTTGACACTCGGTCATCTCAAAATGCGTTTACACAAAAGCATTATTGTAAAACCATGAAACGAGCGTGTTAAACTTGTTTTGCAAAAGTATGTCTTCCGAAAACTAGTTTTCTAACAAATCAACATCAGCGTATTGTAAACACACGCTTGGAGCACGCATGTTTCGACTCTTTCGAGCCAAAACTTCCATTTCTCTCACAAAAAAGTTCGGGAACTCGAAAATTCGGTGTTTTGTTTTTTCATGTTTATTGAATTACAAATTATTGCTACACGTCCAGAACGAGAGAAAACGTAATTTTTTTTTTCATATTGTCTGAAGTTCGTTTTAACGAAACGTAGGGTGAATGCTCGTGAACTCGAAAATTCGTTTTTTTTTTTGTGTGTGTTTATTATATGAAAGTTTCAACACGTAAGAAAAACGGGCATTTTTTCAAAGTTCGTTTTAACTAAACGTAGAGTGAATGCTGCAGGAGAACTGGAAAATTCGTTATTTTACGTTTATTACGAGAAAGTTATAATGCACGTCCAGGACACGAGTGAAAAACGTTTACCTTTTTTTTCATATTGAAAAAGTTGGTTTTAACAAAACTTAGCGCAATTGCTCGAGAACGTTTATTAGACTATGTTTTTACGTCGATTTTTGTGTTTTTACGGGGAATTTACTCGTAAAACATGTGATTGAAAATGCAAATGTAGTAAACGTGTTTTTAGCTCACTATATATACTGTATGTATGTGTAGGCCTATATATACCGAAATTGGAATATTTTCACTTTGTCGTTTTCAAATAATTCTTTATTTCAAATTTTTATTTTTTAATTAAAAACACGTGTACTCGATTTCGATTCTTGTTCTTGTTTTATAAAAAAAAAAAACATGAAATTTGAGAAAAGTGAAACAAATATTTGAAACTGATACACGGCACGCTGGATGTGATACCTGTATGTTTAATTATAACTTTATTTAGAAAGAAATTATACATTCGTGTTCTAAATAAAGAAAAAAAAAACGAAATTAATGACAGAGAGCGAGTTGGTAATTAGCGTGTATGAGTTTCGGCGATGACAGCCATTTTGGAGTAATTTAACTCGTCCTGAATTGAACACGTGTCTAAAATATATACAGTAGCTTCCGCAATCGTTATTTCGTGATTCCAAATCCATCACGATTCTCGAGAAACGTACATTTACGTGATGACGGAATTCATTCGTTTCAACCGGAGTTCGTATTATCGGAAGTCAGTATAGACCCACGTCTACGAATGGGAAGGTGTCGCGACTATTTATTACTGGGGAATTTATCGATATAACGTACATCAGGGTACCCCAGGACCGAGGAAATTTTCAAGTTCCCTGACATGGAACAGTCAGGGAACTTGAAAATGTCCGGAGAAGTCAGGGAAGAATTGCTTATTTTGAAAAAGTCAGGGAAATTCTACGTAGTCATGCATGCATGTTGTTGAGATTGAAAGGTAATAATACTTCTTTTCATGGTTAGCTCAGGGCCCACTTTTCGAGTAGAAATTTGCAAAATTTCCCACGATTTCTGAGGACAAATTTGCAAAATGTTCCCCGTTTTCCGAGTACAAATTGGCAAAATTTTCCACGTTTACCGAGTTCAAATTTGCATAATTCTCCAGGTTTTCCGAGTACAAAATTTGCAAAATCTTCCACGTTTCCACGAAAAGTTTGAAAAATTTTCCAACCACATTTCCACGTAAATTTTGCTAAAATATTTTCCGGTGTCGGTCGATTTTGCACAATATATCGATTTTTTGACATCTACATTGGTGAGGGAATTTTTTTTAAAACCTGGAAAAGTCAGGGAAGTTGAAAATGAAATTTCTGGGAGAACCCTAGCATTTTTTTCATATTGTCTAAAGTTTGTTTTAACGGAACTTATAGGGCAAATACTCGAGAGCTCAAAAAATTGGTTAGTTTTTGGCCAAAATTCATAATACCCGAATTCGTAATATGAGTAATACGAGTTTGTACTAACAGTAATTCGTATAATATAAAGCGAGTTCTTCTTAATGAAGTTGGACTGTAATGCCTATAGATTTAAAAAGAGGCCAACTTTGAAATTCTCATATTTGATACATGATGAAGTCTACTTTATTCAATACGAGTGCATGTATTTTTTTGAGGTTATTCGAAGGTCATTCGCATAAAATTGCAGAATTATATATATACGCAATAATAAATGACAAAAAAAATCATTTGTAATGTAAAAATGATTTTATCAAAGTGCGGTTCGGTGTAATTGGTTATATTCGAACTGCATTTTTGCTTAACAATAATGAGTTAAGAAAGATATATACATTTTGAAAACTGCACCCATATTCGCGTGAAATGCTTTTGAAAATGCATTTTTGACATATAGCGTTCGTTTTTAAAAATCCTACTGTATGTACTGTACAGTATGCAAATTATGTTTGAAAGTCAGGGAAGAATGGCTTATTTTGAAAAAGGCAAGGAAATTCAACGCATAATTGTGTTGTGGAGATCCAGAATTAATGCGTATACGGGGTTAGCGCAGGGCCCATTTTCAGAATAGAAATTTCCACGTTTTCCGAGTAGAAATTTGCTAAATTTGCCACATATTCCGAGTAGAAATTTGCAAAATTTTCCTCGTTTTCCGAGCATAAATTTTCAAAAATTTCCTCGTTTTCCGAGCATAAATTTTCAAAATTTTCCACGCTTTCCGAGTACGAAATTGCGAAAGTTTCCACGTTTTCCGAGAAAAAAATTGCAAATTTTCCACGTTTTCCGAGTACAAGTTTTCCAAACTTCCTACATATACTAACACAAAATTGTCAAATTTTCAAAAAATTTTTCATGCAAATTTTTAAAAATTGTCTATGTTAATTTTCAAATTTGTCATTAGTAAATTTTGCAAAATATTTTCCTTTGTCGATTTTGCAAAACATTCCAATTTTTGACATTGACATTGGTCAGGAAAAAAATTTTTAAAACCTGGAAAAGACAGGGAAGTTGAAAATGAACTTTCTGGAGGAACCCTGTGCGATTTTCTATTAAAACTTAAGTTTAGAAAACTGTAATTTAAATTTAATGTAAAAAATGACTCTTGATTAGTGTAGTTTTATGCAAATAAATTTTGAAATTTCAGTACAAGTCAGTTCAAGATTTTCTTAAATAAATTTAAAACCTGCAACTTTATGTAAATAAGTTTTGAAGTCTGAAGTTTTCCGTGAACTTGTTTAGAAAACAAGTTATGAAAACTGCAATTATAAGTAAATATAGGTTTTGCAAACCGCAGTTTTGAGTATAAACAAGTTTTGCAAATAAAAGTAAATGTAACGTTTTGTAAATAAATTTAAAAACTGCAACTACGCGTAAATATGTTTGAAAACTGCAATTTTATGAATCAAAGTTTTGGAAACTTAAAATGCTACTGTATTTAAATTTATCTTACGTTAAAAGACGTATTGCTGGACCTGTTATAAATTTAGAAGAATTTGCACACAACTTTTTGGGTGCGAGCACAAAGAATGCTTACTTTTGACAAGCTTCTTTCAGTTTCCTTCGTGCTTGTTTTCAGCTTCTTGTTTTCAGCTTGGGGGCGCGCAATGAACGCTGGACACGTTTTTACGGTACATATGTGCATGGCTACACTATTGACCAATAGTGATCCGCGTGCCACTCTGTGTCTTAAAAATCTGCTTTCGGAGTTCCAAAACAGAATGTTACATTCTCGAAAGCTTATAAGCGCTGCTCGGCTCGGCTAAGCTTTCTTCGTGCGCGCCCCCATTTAAAAAGCATGCCCCATTCTTATCCCGCTTGGGGGAGCTTAGTGTACGCCGAGTGGTAAACTCCTGTACTAAGCATTCTTTGTGCTCGCTTAAACAGGTTTTTTTTTTTCTAAAGTATTGATTTTTAGCCCACTTTGCATTTCATGCGCATGCGTAGTGCATCCACTTCTAAGCCATATTTAAAAATCGAAGGCTTTCCCAAACAGCCCTGTCCAGTTTTCGGAGGTGTTGTTCAACACGTTTAAGAAACGAAACTTAATTTTTTCAAGGTTTCATGCAGCGTGACAGGTTTTGGTTTTATGACCAAAATAGGCGTGTTCGAAACACGAGAACTTAAACTAGCGCCCCTTTTTATGGGTGTTGGACTTTTGCTTTTCAAAACAATATTGATTAGAAATTTTAAGAGTTACCGAGTATTCGCGCTACGTTCCGTTAAGACGAACTTTTAAACAAGAAATTTTAAGAAACTGCCCTCTGAAGTTCTGGAAATACAATTTTCCGAGTTCGGAGTTTAGGAAATAAGGGAAAAAGGAGATTAGTAACCAAGATGGCGGCCAAGGTGACGTATAGTTTCGAAACATTATCGACTCCTTGGTCACCATCTTGGTTTATATATCAAAAATATACGATGTAAGCTCATTAAGAACAACACGCTTTATACGAATTTCGGATATTACGAAGTCGTTTCCAGTCCCCGCGTCCTATATAGGGTATGGTCGAATAATGTCACGTTACATCGCTTTGGACGAATTCCGAATTCGGATGTTGCACATTTTCGTCTAAAACGACTGCATTTTCGAGTTCTTGAGCATTGGCGGTATACGTTCCGTTAAAACGAACTTTTAAACGATATGAAAATGGAATATTTGTGCGGCTTTCGATAATACGAACTATACGGTTTTAAACGAACAAATCTTGTCGTCCCTCGAGATTCGTCTTATCGAGAGTGGATCGTAAAACAATTCCAACGCAAACACCATCAAAAACATTTCGAAGGACGAAACCAAGATGGCGGCGACGTCAGCGAGCGAATTTCGCATGACTCGTTTAGCTCGATAAGACGAATCGCGTGCTTTGATGCGAACATTTCACACGATCAATGCCGTATTATTTATATTTACACGCATTTCGCTTTTCTTTTCAGAGTATGTTCGTAAAAACACGCGTGATTTTATGACTCGCCCCACTGACTTCGTACTTCGGCCTACTTTCGAAAAACGACGTAGATACGAAAAGTCAGTAGAAAAAAAAAAGCAAGAAAAATAAGGTGAGCTATATAGTAAGTAGAGAATAATAGTTGGCACCTCAAGGCGAAATGTTGTGAAGGTAGAAAGAGGGGGATTTGACCCTTCCAATTTACGAACTGAACAATTGGGCCATATATATGCGTATACACAATCAACCTACCGAGAAAAAGGGTTATACAGTCGAGCTCCGGTTAAGACGAATCTCGGGGGACGTCGGAATTTGTTCGTTTGAATGTTAGTTCGTATTATCGGAAGTCGGGCTAGACGTGAGTTCGACGATAAGAACTAAAGTTTCGTCGAGGTTCGGATGATATCCTACCCCGCGTCTTTTTTCGGGGAATTCCCCCCACTATGTAACGTACATGCATCGAAAATGCATTCGTTTTAGCCGAAAAATTCGTAATATCCGAATTCGGAATTCGTCTTAAGGGAAGAAAATTAACATTATACCGGGACTGAAAACGAGTTCGTACTAAGCGAAAATTCGTACACAACGAGTGTTTATTTAAATGAAATTCCACTGTACATATAACAATCGCACCAAAAAAGTGGGCCATATATACATTTAGAATTTACCCCCCTCCCCCAATTTTTTTTTTCGATTTAACGAAGAAAAAATTCCTTTAAGACGAATTCCATATTATAGGATAGTGCGAATTCTCGTCTAAAACAAACGAATTTTTGAGTTCCCCAGCATTTGCGCCACGTTTCGTTAAAACGATTTTTT
>JAQGAO010005599.1:0-13369 GCA_034697705.1 Ommatoiulus sabulosus
AATGTTAAATTCCATTGAAACAACATTATTAAACGTATCACTCGGGCCACAATGAGCAGCGCCATCTGTCATGAAAACTCGGAACTGGCAACATTATCGGCTCACGTTTTACCCGCTCGTTTCCTCACCTGTCTTCTTATACCGTGCTCTGGGATAAAAGATTTTCAAATTTTGGCGGGATTATTTTCACGCAATTTCTCGTGCAGAAGCCCCCTTTTCTCGTAGGAGGTGGCGCCATCTATCGACGTCCTTTTCGTTAGCTGGCGATTCCGTCAAATTGCTAAAAATAATGGCGCAGATTAGGTATTCCTTCGGAAAAGCTAACAAAAATGACCGGAGTTTTCAGATGTCAAAGCAAGAGGAGCTTATAGAGCAAAAAAAACGGGAAATAGAACAAAAACTGGCGGAGAGAAAACGCAAAGAAGCCGATGAAGCGTCGAAAAAAGTGCCCCAAAAGGCGAAGAAATTGGATCCAGATGGAGCGAAAACCAGGTTCAATTTCGTTGTATCTCTGTTTTATAAGTGCGCAGTTTGGAAAGAAAAATGCCTGTAATTTATCGAAGAAATTACTTTGTGTTGTGCCAGAGTTATTATACAACAGCCAATTGCGCCCACACCAGACCCTGATACCACCGTAAATATCAAGGCTGAAATAGCTGCAACAGGCTTTGGTTTCAACGCATTTTCGAACGATGGAAGTTTCATGGAGCAGTTTATAAAGTTTCAAAAAACTAAAAGTGAGGAATCGTTGAATTATCTAATGAAAGGAATTTGCGGTTTGTATAATTGCTAATTGGTGCTATTTGCTTTGACCAGGCCCTCCAACGACAGTGACTGTAAAGCAAGAAATCGAGTCGCCTCCTCAAGAGAGGCCTAACGAAAACTATTCAGATAAATCTGGCTACGAGAATATATCTGGTAGGTCAATGTATTAATACCAGGAAAGTTTAATCTAGGATGTAAATTAAACATAAAACGTATACGTTCAAATTAACGTCATCCAATGACTGTCAATGCATGACATGTGGCATGTTGTGGTGTAACTCTAGTGTAAATGAACCCAGTTTACTGTGAAATGAAGTTTTAAGACAAAGAATCAACGCATGCTGACAGACTGGGACTGCTCAGCAGTGGAGATGTCCCTTATTTTCTATGTTATTTCTGTTAAAACTGAATACTGTTTGTGGAGGAAATTAGCTGTGATGTTGCAATGTACTTACTATTTTTTTAATTGAAATACTATTTGCAATTACAGGCATTTCCTCTAATGTTGCTGGAATTTGTATGAAACTTCAAGCACCTTCAAAGTGGGTATTTTTGCTCCATTTAGTTTAGTGATGTATACATTGATGATATAAGAAATTTCTCAATTTATTTCAGAAGCACTTCTTTCACCGGAGTTCTTTCGTCAGTCCCGGCAGTATTTCGTGATGAGGAGGATAATAAATTCCTCTGTAAGTACTTTAATGTTGGTCAAGTATGTCGCTGAATAGCAGTTTACAGATGTTAGTATGCCTAAAAGAAAAAAAAAACATTTAAATGGCAATAGACCAGAATAGCATTGAGTTACCAATATTTGAAAAGAAAATTAACTTTTAATTTGGTTAATTTGAATCGCATTGTAACTCTACGGAATTGGTCAGCTTCTCGTGGCAAGGTGAAATTAGAAAAAATGTTAGAAAAAAAAAAGACGAGGCCGGTTATAATATCTAATCAAAAATTGGCTTAAATGGATCTTAATAAAACGTGATATGTATCTTCGTGTGTTTCTGGTCCACTGGGTTAGATGCCTACAGGCGTGAAATTATGAACGAGAGAATCTCATAGCGTGCTTCTAGTTTCTCCACCAGACGATGTTCAGTTGAAGGTGCAGGTGGATGCATTGGCCCAGAAAGTGGCAGATGAAGGACAGGCCTTTGAAGATATGATCAAACAAGAATGTCAGGATATTCCAGAATACCAGTGAGTAGCGTGCGGAATTTGCTTTGCTCGTCTTTATTTAAACAGTGTAACTAACGTTAAATTTGCTTTGTTTACTAACCAGTTATTGCTGCTTCCAGCATCTAAACCATTAGTCAACATTTACCGGCATCAAACAATTCATTGACATTCTAAGAAAATTGCGTTAAATATCAAAACTTAACGTTTAACTTTATTTAAATTCATGCGGGAAGAATTAGCAAATATCAATAAATCATTAGGACAGAAATGTTGCATTTAACAATAGTTAATTATATAATATATTTTTATTTTAACTAGATTCCTGTTTGACACAAATGATGACATACACAAATACTACCAGCAAAGGATTGCAGATATCACCCAGGCAAAGCAAAAAATGAATAACTTGATAGACTCCTGTGACAAAAATGGTAACATTGGCTTAACCTTCTATTTCTTTACTAGGAGTTATTTTCTCGGATTTTTTTCCTTGTAAGTAATACTATTTTATAAATATTATTTAGGTCACTTGTCAGATTCGGATAATTCATCATCAGGCGGATCTAGAAGGCGTAAAAGTCGCTGGGGGCCACAAGATCCTTCCCTAGCAAGTGTACCACCGCAAGTAGTTGGTGCAGTGGCTCCCGTTCCCACGCTTAACTGCAGCCCTGCTTTGCTTATGTCTTGTAAGTTTGTGTGGCGAGATTAAACACATTGGTTTTGCCAATACGTATTGAATTGAAATGTATTCAGAGATTTTGATCCACCCTTTTTATTAGCTCCTGGGTTAGTTGCATATGCGCTAAAGGTGTTTGGTACAACTGATTTAACGCAGAGCCAATGGTCCCAGTTGGAAGAACAAATGAAGGTAAAAACTTAAACTGTATCCAGGGCTTTAATTTACGGTCATCACTTTTTCTCGATACAGTATCGACGTTTAATCTTTTCAGATGCGCATTTTAGTGGAGTACTTGATGGTAAAGAAAAGGGAAACTGAGAAATTAGCTCAACAGGGTAAAGTGAAATACGAATACGATTCAGACGAAGAAGTTGATGGTGGCACTTGGGAGCATAAAAGACGTATGGAAGAAATGGAAAAAACCAAAGGTTATTATAATTTTTATTATGGACCATTAAGGGTATTCAAACCTTGATTTGTGTTAATATCACCTGGAGACAATCTGGAATATCCCTATGTTTGTCCCGGTGAAATTTGCGAGAAACATTTAAGAAAATTTCAGTTTAATTCTTTAAATTTAAACCATAAATAAACCATATTTAAACCATAATATATTTATTCTACATCAAAATAATTTTTTTTCGCCATAGCTTATGCGGACATGTTGACTGATATGGGTCGAGGCAAGCACCACATCGGAGATTTCCTACCACCCGAAGAACTTTCCAAATTCATGGAGAAATATGAAGCTATCAAAGCAGGAAGAGACCCAGATATGTCGGATTACAAAGAATTTAAACTCACAGAAGACAACATTGGTTACAGAATGTTGCAGAAGTTGGGATGGAAGGAGGGAATGGGGCTCGGAGCAGATGGCTCCGGTATCACAGCTCCCATCAACAAGTAATTCATCACACTCGACATGTGTAGCTTAATGCAATATATCTACTTCTAACACGAGATAATATCCTTACTTACGAATTGTTAATCTTCTTAGGGCTGCAGCACCGGTGGAAAATTCTGGTTTTGGCCAAGGAAGACCCGATGAAATCAAACAAGGAGATGATGAATATGACGCTTACAGAAAACGAATGATGCTCGCTTATCGATTTAGGCCCAATCCTCTGGTACGTGCATTGACACCAAATGTCCTTGAAACAGATTACATCAATGTGATTGAAACTAAGCAAGAAATTGAAGTTCCTCCATTGCTTTTTACATCGGTGTTAATTTTTGAATCTAATAGAAAATGGCAACTTTACATTATTGCTAATTAACCTTTTTTGTTCCACAGAATAATCCTCGTCGCCCATATTATTAAAAGATGCTGCTCGGCTCTTGGTTTTGCTCATTATTTTACATCGCACCGCTGCAATAGATTTGTAGAAGCACCACGCTGAAATGTGACCATTTAAGAAAAGTACAGCTTTTGTTTTCGCATTTGTTTTTATTATTTAAGGCTTGTCCATTTCATAGTTTTTTCATTAATGTTTGAAGTTTTCTGTATTACTGGCATCAGAAGACAACGACGGCTAATAAAATCCTATGAATCTAATATTTAATACCAATATGTCTTTTGAGGAATACGGTCTTCGACAATTCCCATTTCATCCATGATGTCCATTTCAAAGGTTTTTATTTTCGGGTGAAACGTGATCTTTGTTAATTCAGCCGCCTTGGTGTCCTTTTCTTGCTCTACAAGATAAATAGAAAATATTGACAATTGCACAGTGAGAAGTCAATGAAATTCATTTAGACACGTCGGCATTACCATTATAAGTGGCTTTCGTTTTATAGTCTATTGTTTCATCAGCTTTAACTGGCATCGGAATAATACGTCCTGTCCTTGTTGAAACTCTAACTTTCTCACCATCCTCTGTATACCTCCACTCAATTTTAGTTATTTTGCTAAAATGAAGAATAACATTTTTTTGATATAAACAAAAATGCCAACGTCTAACTGAAAATATCGAATAACCAGATTAACTAAAATAAGCAAGATTTGAAAAATTATCCAGTCCGGTTCGGATTGTGGAAAAGAGATGGCTGTGGCGAGTGGGGATGAGTATTGTCATAGTAGAATTTAATAGTATATTCCTAGAATTTAACAGGAGTCATCACAGAAGTAGAATTAAGGTAAACTGTTGTGGTAGGACCGTTGGCCTAGTTATGCACACGAGGGCTAAACACCAACGCCAGAGGATGTGCCAGCGTCACCTAACTGGGAAATTTTGCCTTCGAAGGAGGACTTCCACCCCCCAAGAGGGATCTTTAACGTGCTGAGTGCAAATAGGATCTGCACAGGACCTCTGTTTAAACTCTCATCCAAAAGGGCCGCCACTTAAGAGAATTTCGCACATCCTGAAAATTCTCACCGCCCTCGACCGGGGAGTGAAATCCGCTAGTTGGCTAGAATCAAGAGGCAAGCGCGCAAACCACTCGACCATCAACGCCGGTGGTAGTAATTTGTGACAGTGACTATAATATTACAGTACCTACAGTAGTTTGTCTTAACAATCTTTTCCAATACATGCACACATACGTACTTGTCAGTTGGATCAACGTGTGCCACCTCGGTTGTTACCAATAAAGGTTTCTCTTCACGAAACATCGTACCTGGGTGATCAGCTGTTTTCCCCACTAATGTATATTTCTAGATTTAAATACAGTTAAGACTTGTTAGATAGGATTTAAATGAAAACTCGTAGATCTTCCAGCTGGCCAATCCTGGTTTGCTTACGCAATTTAATCCTTCCACTAAAACCCAGTTTCTTTCTTGTACTATGTAATTGATGATACCTTGTTTGCCTTTGTCTTTACCAACCAGAACTTCGACCTGCAGGCGAGAGGAGACATATGATCACAACTTTAGCAACCCAAATTACAAATCAAAACAGGGAGGACTGGAACTGATATAAAACTCGCCCGATCTCCTCGGAAGAAACACCAGTCTTTGATGGGCTGGACGATGATTCTTTTTCCCCGTGTCCCAGGTTTGTTGTCCTGTTGAAACTCATCTGTCCATGGCCGATTGAGCGTAAATTTGAACTCTTTTTTCTCAATAGTTTTTGGCAGATACTGAATGGCATTCGGAGTTTTCCATTCAATTTGCCGCATTACCCGTTTGATATATCGGTCAGGCAAATTGCTGTAGTCTTTGCTGTATTTTCCGATTTTTCCCACGGAATTCAGAACCAAAGTTAACCTCATTTTGGTAAAATTTCTAGATGTAGACGTAACTCAAACCTCCCACGACATAAAGCATGGCAAAATATCTGATAACTGATTACATGCACAGTACGCATGCGCATATCTGGTGTTCGGGTATTCAGAGATTTCTTGCCATAGTGGAGTGAAATCGGATGTTTTTGTGGAAAGAAAAACAAAGAAGCTGAATAGCCGAATACAACTATGAGACGCTAGTTTTTCCGCTTTTTCGACAGCAGATTATTTTTCATTTCTTTATTTATTTTGTTATAAACATTACTCTAATGACGATGCTAAACGTTGAATAGCAAAATTTATCCGCAGTTACATATTAATGAAAGATGGATCCATCTGGGATAGTATTATTTGAACGTGGTGATAATGTACGTATACTTGCTCGAACGTTACATATTCGACATTTTTTGGGATATCAAAGTTCTGAACACTGTTTAATTATATTAAATTTTTAATTCTAGAACTCAGATTTCGATGAAATATGGGATGATACTGCGTTGATTGAGGCGTATGATAGAGCTGTGAGCTTGGCTAAGGTGAGTAAACAAAAGATGGATCGATACCTCTTTGATTGAAGCTAGCGTTCAGAGATAAAAGCTGTGACCAATACAATACAAAACAATATTTATTCACAAAAAGGTTACAGTGAAGTAACGTATTCACGTAACCATGCATGGCTGTGAGGATGTAGTTTTCCATAGTTTTTATCATTGTATACTGTAAGCTAACAAAAATTCAAATAAGTGTCTATGGAAGCGAATGGTATACTTTGCAATATATATATAAAAAAAAAAAATTTCATATTATAACTAAGCAAGCTTCCTAGCTAATAATCTCTGTACTGAAAATTGCATTTATCCTCTACGTTATTTCTAGAGATCCCCAGCTTATCCTTAAGCTGTAACCTTACAATTTTATATATCAATAGGATATTAACGAGCACCGTAAAAAAAAATCCCTGAGTGAAAGTACCTCGGAGTGCAGCTCAACTTCAGGAACTCTGGTAAATAAAAATCCACGACGATGGAGCAAAGATACGGAAACGTGGTTTCCAAAGGACCATTGCCGGGCTGTGTATAATGCTGATGGGATTTGGTACGAGGCGGAAATAAAATCTCTACTTCCTCAACGGAAAAGTTGCATAGTTCAGTTTGTTGGCTATGGGAATGAGGAAGAAATCAAACTAAATCAGTTGGAGCCGTCTTTGGGTGAGCAAGCAAGACTGGCACAAGTTGAAGTATCACAAGACACACAAACATCTCCTCAGGTAATGGCTTTATTCGAGATTATTTGTAGTGTTTTGAGATTCAGGGCAAATCTTGAATTCGTTTGTAATCATTTAAATCAGTTTTCTTACATAACCATTAGCAATTGATGAGGCCACTTGCCTCATTGGTCAGCATAAGAAAAATTCATTAATACCAATGTGATTTTGTTGATCATGTGACTATTCAGTTAGTTTCTGCTAAGTTCATGTGCATACATAAAGATAATATAACTAAAGTATCATGTAAAGTACAGTTGATCAACATTTTTTAATAAGGATATTTTACGGGAATTATAGGCTAGCTGCCATAAAAGCAAAGGCGCACATCAAAAACAAAAGCGAAGTGCTCGCTCCAAGGCTCATCAGAATACTTCGCAAGAATATTCCCCGTACCAAAATAGTCCGAAAGCTGAGAAGAAGCAAAGATCTTCACGGAATAGTTCACCTCAAGACCTTCCTGGCCCCAGCAACCAACCGTTTTTCGCACAGGTAACAAGTTAGTGGAAGTAATCTATTTTATAAACGAAATATTTCGTTAAATTTAATGAGTTTTTTCCCTTCCATTTAAGGCATCACAGTTTTCATTTCCAACATTCGCACATGCATCACAAGTAAGTATAATTCCCGTTGATGATTTGAAGTGTCGTCAAGCATGTTTCTTTAAATGAGTAAAATATCAGCACTAAATCCATGCACAATTGATATTTTGTTAAGGTTGGATTTGGTGTAGGCTGCTAAAAGTACCACTGATTTTACAAAACGAGCTCATTCCATTTTCATTGTATTATTACTTATCCAGATACCACCAATGATGTTACCACCGCCACCCTTGCCACTATCTGAAGATGTAGAAGAGGATGATGAAGCATTATCCTCTATGCTGATGGCATGGTACATGAGTGGCTATCATACTGGATATTATCAGGTAGGATTGTGGAATGTGGTTTTGCTTAATCTTTTCATCTTGCAGCACTTTATTATCATAGCTGCTACTTATATTGAGGAATTATTTGGTTTTAGGGATTAAAATGTGGCCGAAATAGGGCAGCATCCTCCTCCGGTTACTCACCGCGTGGATCTAGGAGGCAGTCCCCAGCTTGCTCTCGAAAAAGCACCAAATCCCACCGCTGAGAATGTTTTTTTTTGGTTTTGTTTATAATTTTTCTATTTTGAATACTGATAACGTTTTATTCCGATAGCTTCAGTTCGTAATTAATGCGAGTTACGCAGGTCTAAAGTTTCAATTCTCTGCTATGAAGTAATTTACAGGAATAAAATGCAATGTGGGAATTTTGATTTTCTAATTTATTTGTTAACATTTTTCATAAACGTTTGGCCAGGAATCATTAGGGTGTAGCGTGAAATCAAGGTTTTTGTTTCCTTACAAAATTTCATCATAAGAATCAAGCTTTTCTTCAAGATTTGGCTTAACAAGTTGGCTTAGAGGTTAGCATTCTCGTCTTGCATTCGGTAGACCAAGGTTCGATTTCCGGATCAGCTATCCACGATTGTGGTTTTTCATGGTTTCCACCAATTCCTCCAGGCGATTGCTGGGATGGTTCATACTGTATTTTAAATCGGCCATGACCGTCTTCCCATCCTATCCTCCTCGTTAAAGTCCCAAATACGGGAAATATAAATAAATTGGGATGTTGGGGTCCATCATGACCAGACTGTTTAGTCTTGACTTAATTTGCATAATGACCCCTCCCCCCTGCCAAATGGTACTTTGTACTGACTGCAGGGTAAAGAATTGAATTGAAGGTGGAATGAAAATATTGCTAATACCCTTCACGCTTCCACAACTCCAAACATCTGACAAGACTTGAGAAATAAGTAATCATGGATTTTTTTAAAATCCTACATCCAAATTGCAATGATAAAAATCTCATTTAATGTTAGAACTAATTTAAAGAGAGTTTGGTGCAGCAAATTACCATGCAAGTTTAATTAAACGGGTTTGGAAATCATTCTAAATTTTATGGCTAGCTCATGGTTCATTTGGAAATTTTTATAAAATTACCAGTACATTATATATTTGTAAAATGTTAACCAATTGCAGAGGATAAATAAATTTGAGAACAAATTTGCAAAATTTTCAACAGTTTACAAGGACAAATTTACAAAATTATCAAAGTTTTCGTAATATAAATTTGCAAGATTTCCAACCTTTTCCAGCACAATTTTGGAAAATGTACAACTAAAAATATTCTAATCTGAACATTTTTGAGGAGAAATTTGCAAAATTTTGAACCTTCTTAGAGTGTAAATTTTCTACATTTTCCGAATACAAATTTCCAACAGTTTTTCATGCTAATTTTTTAACATTTACAAAATTTGTCTTTGATAATTTTTAAAATGTTTAACAATTGTCATTAGTACATTTTAAATTTTAACATTATCATTAGTCAGGGAAATTTGTTTATGAACCTGGAAAAGTCAGGGAAGTTGAAAATGAAATTTCTGGGGGAACCCTGTTAATTCTGATAACTTACTGTTTGTTACAAATACAGTAACCGTTGTTTAAAATTCGCGCGTAAATGATTTTATGGTTAGGACAATCTCGCTGGGTTATCTTTTAACTGGTTAGGATTTCCACGAGAACAACGGCGCTTGTGCTTCCAGGCTCCCGCGCCCTCTACCGGCAGATTTTGCGCGAAGCATTTCATTTTTTTGCGAGCAAAGTAGCGGTAGCCATGGCGAAGTTGCTACGGCACTTTGGATTAGGTGCTAAAAAGTATAATACCAACTCGGATTCTTCGCAGCAGGATTTTCAGAAATCGGAGAACGTGAAACAACTGGAGTCGGGAATAACAGGGGAGCGAACGCACGTGGGAATTCCCGAAAGAAAAAATGCCAAGTTTTACAGATACGACGGAACTGGAGCAACAGATGATCCTTGCGAATGTGCTTCGAATAGTGCAAGTGTGAAGGATAGCACGGCCAATATTCTCATTCCACCTGGGAGAAAAAATAGCAGAAACGAAGAAAATCGAACGAAAAGATCGCCGGAAATGTGGCTGGAAAATGGCAAGAAAGTGGAATTTCGACGGAATGCGTTCCGCGGGAAACCCATTGAGAAATCCGAGATTTCGGCACCCATTCCAACGACGCCGACACGGGATATTGCGAAGGTAAGAAGAAAATCAGTTTTACGCTCGTCATTCTTAGTTTAATTTCAAAATGTCAATATTGCAAAACGTTTTGAAACGTTCGTTCGAAGGTGTCAAAAGTGTTGACGCCTACGGCTGTTATCTGCGTCGTCTGCTACGCCTGGAGGCACGTGGGGTCAATCCATGTGTTCCAGAGGCCCTTGGACGCCATCTTGAATTGGGCACGGAAACGAAACTGATGGATCCTCGCGGAAAAAAAACGGATTTTTAAGCCGAAATTTGGTCGTTTTCTGACCCGTTTTGGCCTGGCAATGAATGCTTATCTCAATCTGATGCAAATGCAGTCTGTGCAAATGAGCAGCGAACTAGGTATTTCCCCGCCTCTGCCCGTTATGTTAAGTTGGTGCCCGTTGAAAGAGTTCAAGGTTCATTCTTCACATATATTTGCTGCTTAATTTTTATCTTAACTTCGAGATTGGTTTTTAGCTAACAGCCTTCACACGGACTTCGGTTACTTTGTGTCAACGAACCGTTTTTTGAGTCATCCTACCATAAATATACTGGCTGAAAATGCAACTGCTAGGCCTGGAAGAATGAGTCATACCGGTACGTGAAAAGCAGCTAAATCGGTTCAGGACTAACTGGAATTTGATGTTAAATCGTTTTTTCTACTTTGCAATTTTAATTTTTTTTTTTTCTTCTCGTGATACTCGTATTGTATATCCGCGATGCGAATTCTTCACGTACGGAGCAAATTTTTAATAGGTGCCTTAATTGCAACGCCAAAAATGCACTTTTTGGGTGGGTGCAGGTTGCGGCTTTCGTTTCGCCCTAGTAAACATGACTTACTGGCCGCACGCCGCTATTAAATGACTCATTATTTTTTCCCGTGTAGTGATTGTTGAATGTTGACAATGTATTTTGCATCGTTGGCAGTGGCGTGGTCAGGGAAGTACAACAGCTCGTACGAGGCCAGGGTTTAATGGTACTATATGCATCAGCAACCGAGATAACTGGGACTGTTTTTGGGACAATTGTCGGTCTGTCACTTGCACAGTCCCAGATAAAAGGAAATGGGGAAAAAGTAAGCTCGAGAATCAGGAAAGGAGACTTCCTCGTTAAGGTTCCTTACTGGCTTTTCAACTTGAATTTCCTCGCTGTGTAGTGGTTTTCAAGCACTTTACATCCACATTTCAAGTTAAACATTTTCAGGATACTCAAGATCTGGAAAACCTGCAAAAATCTTGGAAGAATGACTTATTTTGAAAAATGTCAGGGAAATTCAACGTATAATGATGTTGTCACAATCCGAACTTAATGCTTCTACTTGTACATGGTTAGCTCCGGGCCCATTTGCAAAGTATAGTTTTCCCAGTACAAATTTTCAAACTTTTCTTCTGACATCTTCACAAATTTTCACGTTTTGCCGAATACAAATTTGCAAAGTTTTCAACAGTTTCCCAGGACAAGTTTGCATAACTTTTAATATTTTCCGAATACAAATTTGTGAAATGTTCAAAAACGTTTCATGCTAATTTTGTAAAATTCTCAACCGTTTCCGAGGACAAATTGGCAAAATTCTCAACCTTTTCCGAGTACAAATTTGCAAGGCTTTCCACGTTTTACGAATACAAATCTGTAAAATTTTCAAAAAAAAAAATATGTCATGCTGATTTTGAAAAATATCGTTGCAAAACCGTCGATAACATTGGCACATATGCTAATTTTGTCGTTGGTCAGGGAAATTTGTTTAAAACCTGTAAAAGTCAGGGAAGTTGAATATGAAATTTCTGGGGGAACCCTGATTTTGCTAAACATTCCAAGAAGACAACTTCCTCAGGAGGGCTTCTCATTAGTTTTTCAGGTCGGACACTGTTATTCCCAGAGGATTGCATTACTCTTGTACTGTGATTCGTCTGCCCTTAAGCTACTAGTATTTCAATTTATAATGGTTCAAATACTCCCGTTTATTTGTTTTGTTTTAAAAATTAACAAACTTGGAAAAAATCCGAAACGGAGCACGTGAATAAATCTAACCATTTGGCTAACGATTTTGGATTCCTGCCAAATCAAATTTTTTTTTAAAAATAATTTATTTGATCATTGCTTTTTAAAAATGAATTAACTGAAGACTAGACGAATCGCAGTACCATGCATGGGAATAAATGCATGTAAATCTTACTTAAAGCAAAGCATTGTGACGATTTCAAATTTTGCAATCCAATTGCGCAAATGCATATCTCCAACCTGTGACTCAGAAACATGACTCGCTTTTACCATATTACTGTCAACGTTTAGCTCAGCTTTATGCATTTGACCCACAGTATCCTCACTAATGGACCGTACAAATCGTGTTAGCGTCCCACGTGGCGAATCTTGCCAAATTGCCAACTGCTAATTAGAAACACGCGCATGGTAAATGAGCACTGGACAAAATTTTTTCCGAATTTAGGTCAATGACTGCGCACCCCTATTTTCCATTTCCTACCAGGCTTAGGGTTGAAAATCAACAATGGATTGGAAGTCTCCTACTTTTTATTTACGTTTTATATAACGCATGGCCTTATCTGATAAGTCTTTCATTAAAGTTTAAACCTAGTATTTCCAGGCTATATAGAGACGTCTCAGTTTTTTGTTTGTGTAAAGTTCTTTATCTCTTATCGTAGCCATCCAGGTGACATTTGACGGGTTCGCCCTTGGATACAGGAAGGTGTTGCTGCAAGTGAATTGGAGGTGAAAAGTACAATGATAGGATTAAAAATAGACAACAAAAATACTCCTATAAAAGTCTACCCTTCTTCATTTGCATCCCAGATTTGTACGAGTGCAGCTGTTGTGCTTCGTGAATCTCTTTGTGTGGGTGGAGTGCTCCAGTTGCTGATTGTTACCTGAAATCAATTTATGCCTGCTTGGTTCCGACCAATTACAATTAGTTCCAGAAAGGTAGCCATCAATTAGTGCGCACTATAGATGGAAACGCAATTTAGGCAAGCTGAAATTGTTGGTTCGTCTTTTTAGGATGACATTTTTTTTCTCACAAACTTTGTCTGTCAAAGAAACAGTGCAATGTACAGGGTTGCCACTGACCTGCAAAGTCAGGCAAAACTGAAAAAGTCAGGCAAAGTCAGGCAAAACTGAAAAAGTCAG
>JAQGAO010005600.1:0-13369 GCA_034697705.1 Ommatoiulus sabulosus
TCATTTTTTTGGTCATAAATGACGTCTTTATGACGTCCAAAACTGACGTCATTTTTTGGTCAGCTTGCTATGTGGGTGCTCGTGTAGGCATGGCTGTAAATTGGGCACTGGTTTGGCATGATATACTTCTATCTCATCTTCAAGTTAAATTCGTATAACTATATTAACTTCATTCAGGGATTGATTTATGAAAACTAATATTAATGCGGTTTTGACGTAGAGCCATTTCTTGATGTATAGTCTTTATTATGCAAATCTGTTCTCTTTTTATCATGAAACGTTTGCACCAGGTTTCGAAAAGCTGCACCGATGATGAGTATACTCTAATAAAAAACACCTTCGCCTATAGACATAAACGTACATGTATACTATTAACCTAAATTTAACATTTAAGAAGAACAGTGCTTCAGCGGTTGTGCTCAAGTTTGCTTTATCTTATATCATAGTGTTGAAATATTTTAGCAAAATGTTTGAGTTAATTGCATTATTTTACATGAAAAATGACAAAAACCATTAGCCAAAAACGGAATACTTCGCGTGTCTGCTTGAATCGCCTTTCAACATTGAAACGAAATCAGACGCCACGAACATTGAAAGAAAATAATTTAAGTCCGGCATGAAATTATTTGGCGGAACAAACAACTCGTATATAGTATTATGGTTCAGAAGCTGGAGCGCAGATTTAGAACATAATTTCAATATACAGTAAATATAGAGCGAGCAGCACTTAAAGAGCGGAAATTTCAATGGCTAATCTGTCAGGTTTCTTTATAATTTTGGATAGGAAGGGGAGAAAATAATTTTGCGCGCAACTGGCTATGAGATAGCCCCTAAATTGCAAGTTATCAACTCATTTTCATAATAGGCGAATTTACCAGGGAGTTGGAGTGTAAAATGATAAAATTACATGAGGGATTTCTCATTTTGGTAAACACGCATTATGGCCTAATGTATACGCTTTTTCAAATGGTCAGTTGAGCTGAACCAAATACTCTTAAGGTTTCTGTAATTTGTCGATTTTCATTAAACTGTTATAACTCCAGTGATTACACGTTGACATTGCAGTCACTGCGTTTGTTTTCAACCTCGATAGGGGCATAACCTCAACAGTGAAGTTCAGCCAACTGAACTTCACCAAGTTTTATGATAGTATATACAGTACCTTGTATTCTATAGCAACGTAACGTAAGAACATATCACGCAACCTCTAGGGGACCAGAGTCAATTCGCACTCACGTGTTGTGCTGCTCAAATTATCCCTTTTCTAATTATTACTTCAACGCGAAATTCTTGTATCCCAAAGTGCCCTTTTAAGTGCAATTTATTTACTTTGAAAAGCAATTAGCATATCTTTGGTAATGCAAGTAAAACGTCACCTCTAACTATCGGTGATCCTAATTGTTTCATGAAATTAATGAGCGAACACAAAAACGCGATTATTTCTCGGTGCTCTTGCATGCGACTTTAAATCAAAGACTTTCTACGGTATATATATACTTCGCTTTGAATAAGGAAACATTATCAGTAAGAAGGGTATATCACCGATCTGATAGTTATGAATAGGGGGTTTTGCGTAACATTGGTCTTGTTTTTCATATCCACAACCTCGAACAAAATATTGCTCTAATCAGTGTTTTGCACGAGAATAAAACTGGTAGGCAAGCATAAAATTGTTTCTTTTATTTCGCTAGATTTGACTTTTATCTGTACAAAAAAGTTATAGCTGCATATCAACAGATTACGAACCTTTGAAGCAATTGAGTTAATGTTCAGAAAAAGCCTGCTTTTGCAGAATCACTCGTGAAACGCATTCTTTTAAAATCAACGTACAGCACTCGAGATTGTGCTGCAGGCATTAATACAAACAGTATTAACAAACACATAATTTCAGAAATCTTAAGTAATTGGAAATAGTCAATGCTTTTAATGAGTTATGCATATTTTCGAGTGATTTCTCGCTTGAGTTTGTGCAGCGATTAATGCGTGCAGGTACATGGAGAAAGTGCTTGTTAAAGAAGTTCAAAGCAGTTAATTAATCATGCGTATTGCATGCTTCCATTCATTTAATTGGGATAAGCGAAATTGACATATGTTTTAAATAACGACTACTGCGATGATAATAAAAATAGTTTTGATGAAAGAAACTGAAAACGTCATACTAAATTAACATTATAATAAATATAGAAATGTGCATGAGGTCTGTTTGATAATATTCTTACAAGTATCACAGCGGCCCAGTTTCATGTATTTCGGCGATATAAAGTAAATGCGATTAGTACATGTAACGAGTTATTCTTTATTGTAGTCGATGATTAACATAATAGATAATGCCCATCGTCCCTCACAAACAAATATATAGTTTAGCAAAATAATAAAAAAAAAAAAACGTCGCGAAGAAATAACATTTAACACAATAATACGTTACGACATACTGAACATGTTATAACACGAGTACAGTCAATTATGCAGTTCCTTCAAATTGCTAAATCAAATATAATTTGAGCAGTATCAAGACTCGTGAATGAAACAGTATCAAAACGCTCCGTTTTTACTTGATTTTCAAGTCCCATTTCAAAAAGTTTGTTTCTTAATACAGTATTTCTTATATAGTAAGATTTACTGCGATAAATTTTAACAAATGCTTAAATGGCCATATAGAGCATGATATGGAGTCGTTTAAACGAGAGATAACTTTTATCATCTTTCTTATACAGGCGGTTGGGTAACCAACTGTGAACATACTAAATTAGGCGCTGTTATAAGTTTATCTTTATTCAAGCAAAAACGTTTCGCTTTTCGAATGCTTCGTGCATGGTTTGTGCAGTTATAGAATTTACAGAAATGTTTCTTTTAAAGTTGATCAGCTGTTTGCTTATTGTCTTAGAATTAGCCGATCTTTAACATAAATACCACAAAATTCTTGTTACACCAAAACGTCCGAGGAATCTGCATTCTTCCTGGTTCGGGGATGTCTATATATGCATATTATACAGTACTTACTGGTTTGCCCGGCTTTACCCAGGCTGTACTTACCGATAGTGGGACGAAGCGATCGTAAACCTACCAAAGTTTCGACACGAATAAAAACCAAAAACATATGGAGCCCCATAGCGGAAGATTTTCTTCTTTTTTTCGTTTTGTACGCGTTTTGCGTCATCAAGTGCAAAACAAAAAAAAACCAAAAATAATCTTCCGCTTAGTTTCCGAGTACAGCTTCCTAGGTTTTTTTTCTTTCTCTTGCGGTGAATTTTAGCAGATCGTAAGATCTCAGACGAACCATATAATAATTGCGGCTGCGAACGGGCGAATGGGATTTTGCACCCTCGTATTTTATGTGAATAATTTCCGCGTTTCAGAAATACTCGCCGTTACCTTCTTCCGTCGATTGAATGCCGAAGATATAGTTTTTTAATATTTGTTTGAGCGAACCTGCGCTAGGGCTAAACCCGCATGGCTATAACGGGAAGCGGAAAGCAAATCTAACTCTTCCAAGGGCCTCTAGAGACTATTTATTTTTCGTAGCAAGTCAACCATTGCTATTTAAGTTGCATTTGCCGTAGTTTAATAAAAGTTCATAGAGCATGCACTGATGTGCCCTTTTCAGTTTTCGCGTTTTTCTCGATCATTTTCAAATTTTCGCTTTCTGATCACTTTTCCGTACAATAAAAGAAATGCAATTTGAAACGTCTTTGCCCCGGCTTATACTGTATAAGGGAACATGTTGTCGCTGCGTGCGCCTATGCAGCTGTAGTGTCAACATATAACTCGTTTCCCCCAACTAATATATGCACATATATTATTTATAAAGTGGAACTCATAAAGTGCGTTGCATTACTGCGCGAGGCCATCACTTATACATGGAGAAAATCTCGCGCGAGACTCTCGAAAAAGATGTTTGGAGCAAAAATGACTCCTGCATGGTCTTAAGGAATAGATGTGCCTTAGGATTGGGCTATTCCGAGATTTCTGCCCTAGATTATTCCGTTTAGGTTCGTCACACAAAATTTCCTCGCATCAAATTTGCAAGACGCAGAAGTGCACAGACGTGTCCATGTTTTGCATCTCGCCGTCTGATAGGCCAATATGCATGCGCTATGGCAAGTACGATTTCACGGAAACCTAGATACGAGATCCGGCATATTTTTGATGCCCTGCGAGCTAAATGGCAAAACTTTAAAAATCTTTATGGACGTAGGCTCTTTTTTCGCGAAACATCTACAACGTGCGGGGATGCTTGAATATTTAGTTGGCTATACCCTGACGCAGACATCAGGTATATGTGCGAGGCCGGGCAATTGGGAAGCGTATAAGAAAATTTGCTTTTTGCTTTTATTGACTCAACACTGCACGCAAGAAAGGGAACATGGATATGCCGAACGCAGTAAAGCTCCAATTTACATGCACTATGCAGAATAAACGCGTTCTTATTCGGTGCTGATGTTGAGTTTGAGGAAGTAATCGTAAATTATAATGACTGCTATGTTCGATAACTTTTGATGTACATGTATTCGTATTCTATATTTAGATGCATAATGTTCTCTCATGAAAACATTTAAATTATTTGACGGATTATATAGGCAGGAATCGAGGAGACTATAACATTAACATAACATGTGGTTGCTTCACACACAATTATAATGGCATTAACAGTCCATTGTCGAGCAGTCCATTTATGGATTTTTAATTACTGTAAATGGCTATTGTGACACATCGAATCATTAAAAAAAGAGCTCAATTGTTTCGTTGCCTAGTGCTTATCCGGATCAGCCCATTTAAAACGTACAACCGAATACACGCTGATAAATCTATGGATTTCCATGCGAATTTTAAAGATAATGATAATTTAAAGTGCTCATATTTTTAATACTGTAAGTAGGCTACATCCACGATAGAGATGGGCGAGCTGGACTTCCTTTGAGTTTTCGAGTCATAACTGGTTTTTTGGTGTTGAAATGCAGAGTTTGGCAACTGCTGTATTTCCGAACCATGAAACTCGGAAAAATCCGGCTACTTAATAGCCAATTAATTAATTGTATAGAGCAAATATTTCCGAGTCAGGTGAAAATCGAGCAATCGATTCCAAACAAAACTCGCTCTATTCGACTATAGACCCTTTAGTTCAGCTCGCCCATCTCTAATCCACGAATACACGATTGTATGGGGTTCACAAAGTCTCATAGCCATTTAAACATAGAAATTGTTCTACATCTTTATGGACACCTTGTATACGACATCTGAAACGTTGTGAAACATAACGAGACATATCTACATGTATTTTGGTTCACATCATTTATAATTATGCACCTGTAGTGCCTTTGCCATTGCAGTTTGGGACTAACCATATTATAATCCGTTTAGAGGGTTCTACCTTGGAACTGCATAATTCATACGCGATTCATTTCAGTTTTGTAGATTCATGAGTCAAGCTTCGTGCTAATTGAATTTTCACGCTGCGCGGAAGGTTTCATTGACGAAAAATAATTAAGGTAAAAATATGTTATAGAAGATGTTGGCTGGAGCAAATTCAAACAATCGTTTTTGTTATTCGCGGGGAAAACTGAAAAAAAAATTAAACAAAACGGGGTAATTTATTTAGGGTTTATGCCATTACAACGAAATGCCCTTCTGACTTTTATTTTGTGAGACACGCGTGAAACGTATCAAGTTAGATTGACATTACCGCAAAACCTCGAGTGTAGTAATGGACATGCCACTTTCTTATTTAAATGGAAATATCGCGTGTATATACATTATTTTATGGCCACGTTAACTCAGGAGGAGCTTGCTGCGGCTGCGGTGCGCCATGGCTCGTATATAAGCGCTTAATTTCAATATGAAAACTGCTTATACTTTAGTCGGTGGTCTCGGCGTTTATAAATAATCCACGAGCGTATGAATACAAATGGCGGATATATGCAGGGCGATATGGATTACCAATATGTTTTTTACGAAAATTTGACATTCTTGATGGGTTCGCGTCGACCTCGTCAAGCTTCTCGCGAGGATATTGGAAAAAAGAAAGCGGGTATATATCTACTTCATTTTGCTCGTAATGCACTGGATATTCGATGTCCATGCATCGTTGCAACCATTTTTGATTGAAACAGATGGTGTTTGTCTGATATTCTTTGAATAGCCTATTTTCTCATGTATTGAGTTGTAATGTGGCGTAGGATTTGAGTGGCGAGGCTTTTCTTATTGCGCCGCGCTATGTCCGCGAGAGGGTGGGGTGGTGGCGTGAGGGGGAGCTGCCATCGTGTCCACCCGATAATGAGGATACATCGCTATTACACCTTATAGCGCGGATCCGGCGAAATCCTTTTCGGACTTTATTTTTCTTTGAGCCTGACTTAAGACGAGGGGTTTAACGCTGACACGATGACATCTTGTCGCTGCTTGCACCCAACACGCGGGATAAACAGAAAAGGTGCTCTGGCGTGCTCTGAAAACAGATTTCTTTAAATGTAGTCGTTGTTGTCCTTGGGATACTGCGAAATTCGTAATGCTCGAATCCCTTATTTTTCTTCTTCTTTTCCGACTATCCGTTGCGCTTTTGGCATCGGGGTTACTAAATCTTGTATAAGAGCTGTGGGCCAAAGTCGCAATCTTCCACGTCCCTCCGCGTCCCCTTTCCACGGACATCAAACTGTTATCGTTGCTTAGACAATTTCTATTCACAAATCTTTTGTTTTATTGCGTTTTTTCTACTATAGCAGAGCGGGTAACAATGTCTAGGACATTTTCCGCGGAAAACTAGGGCACGACGCAAACCCTAGCTATACTGGCCCTGAAATGGCGCGGCGCTCGTGTCGCACGCAGCAACGTCAAACGCAAATGTAGGTTAAAGACGAGATCTCGCCATGTTTTTCATCCGATTCGAGACGAACCAAATGCGATTCTGGATCTAATCTCCAGCGCGTCTCATGGACACGCGGTGTTTTTTCTTTCTCCTGGACCTGGAGCGATGTCGAAACGTCTTCCTCGTTGGACATGAAACACGCGTCTGTGCGAGACACCCATTTCCTGATTCATTTGAATTTCTCATGGTTTTGACAAAATATGATTTCTGGTAAATCGTTGGCCATTCATTGCGTTGAGACGGGGTGTGTTACGCACAGAGGAACACTTTTATTTTTATTTCCTGACATTGCATGCAGTATATGGGTTGTAGTGGGGTGTCACGGTGTCTCGCGTTTAAGTGTGCGCATGCAAAATGGCGTGAAAAACAATCAACTGCCAGAATGGGCCGCGAATGAACTATACTCATCCAATGAGCAATAAACATGCCCGTCATACGATTAAATGAAATACGGGCTATTATAGTTTGCTGTTGCATTGGAAATGAAATGATACTGAAAGTGCAGCGTGTCAGAAAATCTGTCGCATTTCAGATAATTTTAATTCGATACAATGCAACGCCAACGCCGTGGTCTTAACGTATTGTGGGTCAGAATCTCTTTGAAATCTGAAGAACTATTGAGAACCCCAAAGTGCTTTTCTTTATTAGCACATATGCAGTACATGTGTATGTGAGAAATTTTCTCAAATTTTATATATTGATCATTTAAAATTCAAAATTATCAATCCAATTATGATGCTAACAAGATGTTAACATTTCTTAGCAATAATAATTGCGTTTTCCAAAACAAAACAAAAATAATGAGAACATTTCTGGAAAGTACAAGAAGTGTCTGAAAGAAGACGTCATGTCATATAACGCACCGTAACTTTTAGAACACTCCACTTTGCATCTCGTGAGAGATAAATGAGGAATGAAAGATAACCACATACTTGGCATAAACATTTCCATGACAAGTTCTAGTAATTAATTCGATTGTAATTAATCTACAACAATGATATCTCAACTGTTTATAAGGAACTCTACATGCATGCATATCCACGCGATCAGATGATGATATCCATTTACTTACCTGTTTGAAACTTCACGAAAGAACGTTTTTTTTTTACGGATATGTTTAAATTCAAATTAATATGCTAATTAATGCTGATTAAGATAAATTGGACACTCTCATATCGTTTTAAGAAACAAAGCGTATATATAGATTATGGTGATCTTAACTTATTTTGTATGCTTAAACTGATTTCTTGTTTCATTTATACCGTATACAGTATATAAATATACATAAGACTTAATTTCATTTAGCGTACTGTATAACAAGCGCATATTGAGAATTTGCATAAAAATGCAGCTTCTACTGTACGTTGCGATGCTTCGAATGCAGCTTTTGGTTGTAGAAGAAGTGCATGCAGCTATAGTTTCTATCATTCATTTGCAGCTCGTCTATAAAGTAGTTCTTCGCATTTCCAGTACTTTGTGAATCAAGTCAGGTTTCAATATCGATTTGAATAACTAGGTCTCCCCTTTGCGCGAAAATGATTATTATTAAAGAAGTGCTCGCTTGGCCATTTACAGTTTATTTTAATTGCGGAGCTCGCAATTGCCTTAAATTAGTACTTTGTTAAGACGTGAAATTACGGCGTGCCATTGCGATTCCATGAAGATGAATACGTTCAACGCCGACGTGATTTTACGAGACTGGAAAAATATATCGCGCATAAAATCCAATTCAGTAAAATTGCAACTTACGCTGGAATATACCGTAATAAATCTATATGGAATAGTTTGTAGGTTATCTCATTTGCTTATCTCGTACATTGCTGCATTTTGATTACGTCGAGTTTATTTGAAATTCAACCAGGACGTTGAGAAATTAAAAGTTCCGAGAATTCATGATGAAATTTATTAACCTTTTTAAAGCATGCACGAATAAGATTTGTTTAGGATGTCAGTTTAATGCAGGCAATATTGCACAATCAGCTGCATAGTGAAGCACTCATTCGGCTTAAATTTTAAAGAAAGATGGAGTTGCCTGGCAAACAAGATTTCGAAATATAGTGTCAATTATCCGGAATAATGCAGGTCTGCCCTTTGGGAAATCCTTTTTTTCCCTCCAGGTAGTTGAAGAATACTGTACATGTATTCGAAAATTAACTTAAGTAACTTAAGTTCATTAAACATGCATCGTGAAGTCTTTCTTTATGAAATTACTATAGACAGTCTCTATTTAATAGACTTTATAGTTCATAAAAATGAGCTGTACCTCTTGATAATTTTCTGTCATACTTTATGAATTGACTCTCGACAAAAAGTCGATTTTCCGAAATGATGCATATACTGTAGCTGTTTCCAGTAAAACGAAAAATGTTGGATATTTACTAGCAAATATATTTCTTAACAAACAACCACGCATACCCTTGTTCCACTATATACAAGTACAGTACCTCTACATAAATTATTGCCACGTTACCCATCTACAGTGTATGAGCATATACTAATGCATATTAATATAGGCCATGCAGTGTCGATCATCCTGATGTGCGTTTTTTGGAATCACATTCCTATTGTAAAAAATAACCATTAACTTGTGTATCACTGCTTTAAGCTCTTCGTTAAGTATAGAAAATATATTCATATTTCAGTTAATGAAAAGCCTATTCACCCTTGAGCATACTCAGAAATGATGTTGCTCATATTATAAACAGCGCGGCAATTAGCTACATGCATTTTTATGGTTTCATTTTGAAAGTTATGGTATATTCGAAATGTGGTGGATATAAATTCCAAAAAAAAGAACGTTTTCGTTCCAACATCTTTTGTATAATGCTGACAAATTCTATTAATGCAATGCGTATATGTATAAATGTATGTACGCATAATTTGACGTTCATCGTCCTTCGTTCGCAATTCACATTGGGCTTGTAAAAATATTCCTAAGATCAATCAATCATTTGAATGCCACGACAAGTTTGATTGTATTTGAAATGTTCGCAGAATTGTAAAAAGATTTAGTGGCGTATCGGTGCAATTTTATTTGTGACAAATTCCCCTGCCGAGAGTTTTGAATCTGCAGTTGAAATTTATTTATGACGACTTGCTTAGAGGTTTAACGGCGAGCGGCTTTTCTTTTCATTTCTAAAATATTTAAACCAAAAACAATCTGTACATTATTCAGAAAGACGGGGAATTCTAGCAAAGCAACCTATTTTTTTCTGTTTCTTCTTCAACAAATAATTTTTACGATTTTTTTTAATGCGAATTAAGTGAACTAAAACGAGGCAAAATCCTCATTTTTGGCTGGGTTCATGGTCCTGACCTCGGTACGTTTCCAATAGAGATTTGGCCGCCTCGATTTTGTGAACGTTGAGAATTTTATGTATGCTTCAAGCTGTGTGCGTTTTCTTTACGATTTTGAGGGAGAAAAAATCGCCTTCAAATATTTTTGCTTCATACACCATTCGTATACTGTGCATACACTAACCATCATGAACAGTGCATTATAACTTCAGAGTTCAGACTTTGGGTTTTTCAGATAATCATTCCCATTATCCCCCCCTCTCCCCTATTAATCTGAAAATGTTTGGGTCTACTTTGATTTTTTTATCTTTAACACACAGTAATAGTCTAGTTATACTGTATATGGATGTACACGAAGGCATCATACTCGACGAGTATGATTTAAATGTTTTAAGTGGTGCGGTTCGAATATATGTACGATGACATGAATATACATGAAGTGACACAACTAAAGTTTTTTTTAATTTCTTTTAAGACGGTATGAAGTGCAAATGAGAAAAATAAAAGATAAAAGAACAAAATGAGCTCTATATTCTGTAAAAACGACGTAATCATAACTTGCCATAAGTGATACATTCCAGGGTTCGACATGTTTGATCGTAAATGACCCAATTTTGTATTCAAGTACTTTTATACTGGTTTCCCAATGAATCAATTGAAGACATAAACGGTCGTTGACGCCATCTTGAAAACGTCACCGCTTTTCTCACGTGTAATATTTAGTAGTTCGGACTGACTTTTTCAATTATTTTATTATTCCATAGAATTTATATACAATGAATGCGATTTATTACGACAAAGTAGAACTCTCGTCCATTTCGTTTTTGACAGCGAAAAAGTAGAAATGACGTATGGCAATTTCATCTGCACATGAGTGACGACGGTTGTTGTCTTCAATTCGTTCATTGTGAATCCAGCATTAATATCCGTTTATTACAAAAATCACGTGTCGATCTTGCATTGATAACAAAGGGCGCATCGTGCAACAACAACTACACGTATACTGTATACTTTTTTGCAACAAACTACAGTAATAAACGTAAAAGTCGTTGAACTATTTCGGTTTGGATGCACGGTCCATTGCTAATGTAATACGTTGTAAGTGTATATGTCCTGTGCGGTCCGAAAAATTGCAATAATTTAAATTGATGCAGACAGAAAACGCGTTTGAGCATTAAGTAGACCCTCCCTCGCTTATGCGCGTAATTTATGGTTATTTACCGTCATAATTTTCTAAGTTATGGCAATTAAAGATTATACAGGTGCCTTAAAATATACGTACTGTAAGACATGCATGTTTGGAATTTTTCCCATGGGCGCAAGACGAGAAATGATGACCAGTAAGGGAATCATACATAACATTTTTGTATACTTTCTAATTCTGCGTTTGGCCTGTTTCCTTTTTGGAATACCGTATGCTTTCCAACTTGGATATACAAGTGTACATACAATGTATGTGACGTTAGAAGAATAGGAAATTTCAAACGTATATCATTCGACGTTGTTTGCTGAGCCATTCTCGTAATATATTCATATAAGATTCAGACAAGAAGGCTGGCTATAAAACAAATTTTCGAGAGTGGAAATCTATACCAGGAAAATTGAAGGACACTTTAAAACTCCGAAATTTAACTTGATAGGCAAAATCGGAGCGCATGACGGGAAAATTATGTTTGAGTCAGTTCTTTTATGCTAAGCCAGATTTCATCACAAAGTAAAGGCTATTTTTGCAATAAACCAAAGCCATATTCCTGAAAAGATAAAATACACACGTTATCAGTTTATTACAAAAATCACGTGTCGATCTTGCATTGATAACAAAGGGCGCATCGTATCTTTTTAATATTTTAGGCAAACAAGCAGTAAACGTATAAATGGTCAATATCGTGAATGCAAAAAAATTGATAGTTGCAAAGACGATGTAGTCCGTCGCGTATGTATACTGTATGTAAGTGAAACAAATGAATTTTGTTTAAAGGAAATGCACCTAAGTAAATGTGCAACGTACTTCTTTCACGCATATTGTACAGGTGTTATGCTGAAGGAATTTCAGACTTTCGGAACTTAAGTGGTGTTGCATCCATTTTTTTTCAAATGTAAGAGGACTGAGGACGACGTAGGACTTTCGATTCCCAACAGGATATTTTGGTAAAAATCATCTCCATAAATGCACTTCGTTCTATAGTTCAAAGTGCGCATTGGCAAGCTCTGAGAAAACATGAATGCAAACCCCTTCTATCCCACTTTATAGGGATGCCAAATATTTCCAAGCGGATTTCTTTACCTGGTGGCTTAGAACATTGTAAGGTATTGTGATGGCAATGTTTTCCTGCAGCTGCAGGTACTTATGCATTAAATTGGATTCGTTTAAAAAATGTTAAGAATTTTGAAAACAGGGTATTTGCGAAACTTACTCAGGAAAAGTATATAGCTCCAACTTTATATCTGTTTTAAAGCTTAGGGCCGGTTGCACCAAGAAAGGTTAAGAATAACCTAGGGTTAACCTACTGTGTAACTTTAGGTTAACCCACCGTTGTATTGCACAAGCAAGGGTTAATCTCGGGCTATTAGGAAAAACAACATGGCGGACACTACAGATGAATCTGATGAAGCTAAGGAATTGTGCATGCTACACCACTTGGTCACACATACAGGGGAAGCCATGATGAGAATATGGCAGCATTGCATAGTTAGTTAGTTCTTTTCCTGTCCTCCATTTTGGTTTCAGCAGGTTAAACATGGGTTCCATAACCTTGGGGATATTTTATCAAGAGTTAATTGGTGCGACACAAACATTAACCCGAAGGTTAACCTGGATTCAAATTTTAACACAAGGTTAGTAAACCTCAGATTTTAACCTACGTTGGTGCAACTAGCCCTTAGTAGATTAAAAATACGATATCAGCGCCATGACTAACGATTGTCAAGTTATATATTCAAAATAAACATTGGAGCTATACTTACATGTACGTACATGAATACGAACATCACGCAATTAAACCATGCACTTCATATTGAAAAATGGTTTATTGCAGTATATATGTTAAGGTTGATGCAGTATGCATGTCTATACATTTTGTGGAAAAACAGCGTAAACAAGTTCCACGAATGCCGATTCCGAATTTCCCTGTTATTAATAGCGGATTCGGCTGGGCACACCCGTGTTGTCCACTTCAGGTGCGGGTGCAAATGGATCACGTGTCACTAATGGCG
>JAQGAO010005601.1:0-13368 GCA_034697705.1 Ommatoiulus sabulosus
ACCTCAATTAATCGCCGGGGGGTTTCTCAAAAATTGCAGACAAGCGCCCCGGCGTTTATTTCCGTATTTACGGTATTAACCTTCTCATCCATAACGATAAACCATAGAAAACGTTTGCAAAATCTTTCTTGACAAATTTCTAATCAGATTCTGAAAATGCCAATACTAACATTCGTGATGAATGCTTTAGAAAAATCCAGATTCTTGCATGAAGGGCATATCATCAGTTCTTGATATTGAAGTAATATTGGCCGACTATTAACCGTCAAAGTCTTTGCAGATTTCAGTGATAGAGAATGGCCATCTCTAATTTCGGACGATGCTGACTGCTGCGCGCCGCAGGAGTTTTGCGTTTCTCCCATCAAGGAATGCGATAGCGTCCATATTCCAACGCCATCACAGTCACCGGAAGTTGGCGCTAGCGGCAGCTACTGGCAAAGAAAGCGAGGTGAGTGTTTGTTAGAGAATTTCTGGTAATAACATCTGTTGAGTCACTGTCTGCATCCGAAAGAGTTATCGATGGAGTCAATGAAGATGTCTCTGAAGTCTTCGAGAAAGGTTTGATGATAATTGAATGTGCTTGAAGAAATTTCTTATTGATCTTCAAGAATTTTCCCAGTGCACTTGAGAAAATCAATGCATCTGACAAAATTTCTCGTGCCTTGCCTTTGCAGATTTGGTGGCTTCTGTTGTCGATGCCGTAGAAACTCTCAACGCCCATTTCAGCAAAGCGAAAGATCCCCATTGCAAGGTATGTCTCGATGCCAGAGTTCCTCCAGCGTAAGTTGGTCTCAAGGAATGACTCTGATTTTGCAACGTTTCTTCTTTAGTTCATAATAGGAAGCTGCCTTCAGACTCCGCTCACTGGCTACAAGGTGTTGCATCATTTGTGCCCGTCCTTGTTCGCAATCCTCAGCGATGGACTGCACCAAGAAGTATACAACTTGTTCGGACATGTGGGCAACTCAGTGTGGATGGTCGTGGAAGCCGTCGCCCAGTCAGGCAAGCGCCACCTAAATTTTCGGTCGTCCTTTCTACCCGATTTTGCTTTGTTTTCTGTTTGAAATGCTGAATTCTAAATGGGTTTTGATGGAGATGTCATAATTGAAGCGAGTCCTCAGATGGATTGTTCAAAGTCGAAGAAATGGTTTAGTTCTGATGATCTTTCCATTGCGAAGCAATTTTGGTGTCACTTAGAATTGATTATGGTCATGACATTTTGTAACAATCGCACATACACAAAGATTTTTTTTTATATTTTGTAAAGTTGGCAGCGTGGAATAATCTGAAACTTTTTTAAAAGTTGTCCCCTGAAAATGCGGATAACTTTGCACTTTTGTCCTTGAAAAATGCAGAGAATTTTTGCAAAATTGTCCTCTGCAAACGTTAAAGATCGTGTACTCGGAAATGTTGACAATTTATCTAGTTTGTCCTCACTTCAGCATTGTAAGACATAAAATTTCGACTGTCTAAATTATAGAAAATTAGCATAAGAATAGAAAAAAATTGTCTGCTCAAAAATTTCAAAACTGTCTTAAAAGAAGTTTGAAAAACTTTCAAAATTGACCAAGGAAAACGTCGAAAATTTTGAAAAATAAAAATGTCCAAATTTTACAAAATTGGCGAAGGAAAACAATGTACCAATGATAATTTTAAAAATATCGCAAAACTAAGACAGTAAACTACTGCATATTAATTTTGCAAAATTAAGAGAGAAAAAAACATTAAGAAGCTTGCAATATTAACCTCGGAAATCGTCGGAAATTTTGCAAAATTGACCACAAAAAACAACCTTTTTATAAAAAAAAATTGACGTAATGTCAATATTACAAAAAAA
Source organism: Ommatoiulus sabulosus (assembly GCA_034697705.1). Classification (NCBI taxonomy): domain Eukaryota; kingdom Metazoa; phylum Arthropoda; class Diplopoda; order Julida; family Julidae; genus Ommatoiulus; species Ommatoiulus sabulosus. Next base: position 1,838 of record JAQGAO010005601.1, read on the forward strand.
ATTATTCACATTACCCTCGTTAGTGAGTGAGGCCCTGAAAACCACAGAAAATCACAGAATACTCGTGAATGAAGATGACCAATGCCCAAAGACCCCCAAAGATGGTCAATTGGCTCAAAATAATTAATGGTCACATTCAATTCAATTCAATACAATACCCTACAGTCAGCAAATAAATGCCATGTGGTAGGGGGAACACGTGGAACACATCTGAACACGTCTGAAAACTTAATAAAAACAACACACGACCAAGTTACTTTGTAAAAAGCGACGTTTCGACGCCATGCGTCTTTATTCAAGCCTACAGACAATAAAAAACACCATGTTACAATTTTTAAAGTTAAAACAAAAGGGAGAGTGCCTAACAGTGTAATGTAAAATCGAAAATCACAATAATTTAAAAGGAAAACAATAAAAAACGCTCACCCTGGCTCTGCTCAACCAACAAAGAAAAAGAATTACATCTCCTCAAGTAAAGTAGACAGTCGTTCACCTAGAGTCCAAAAACCCGCGTGTTCACATTGACTAGCTGGGCAACACATCTTCGAGCTGATGCTTCGGTTGACATGAACACTATATCTTAAAGCATTGCCAAATTTAAATTCTTACAACAATTAGAACAACTCTTTATAAAATTCCCAAAACGTCTGTTGCGGCATTAACCACCTCACCACAACCTGGCACTTTCGTTTTAGGCCATTGCACCAAACAGATGAGCGACTTGGTCGTTCATGTCAACAACGAGCAAGGGCTCTGGGAAAAGCACATGAAGTTCAACGCCTTCGTCTTCGGCCTTCTCAAGTGAGTACGCATTTGATCAAAACAAAAATGTTTCCGAATGATAAGCATTGACCTTACCTGCCGATGTCCGGATGTACTCCTTCATTGCAGCATTCGCTCTTTGGACACCTGGTTCTCCCTCCTTGGCACCTGCAGTGGCATCCTACAGAAGCACTACTCGCCCAACGCGTTCCTGCACTCCATCAACTCGGCGACCAAGACACTCTTCGATAACTTGCTATTGTCTTTGCAGACGTTGTCACTGCTGCCATTCGACCTGGACCTGGCTCTGGAATCCAATTTGGGAAGCCGACAAGAGACTCAGTCCGGCTGCTGCGACTACAACCACAACTGCCTTCTGCACAGGGACGTTCCTTGCTGTCACTCTTGGATGGCCACACTGTCCAAGAGCATGCCACCACTGGCCAGGAACGAAACGTCTCCACGGGCCTCGCCCATTGCCCGCCGCTATGGAAGTCGCCTTGAAGAAGGTCCTGTTAGTCCGAGGATCCGTCTGGAACACCGACTGCGCAGAGGCTACTCGCAAGATTCGGCCATCGCCACGGGCTCCGAAAATTCCAACACGAGCCCGAGCGAGGACGACCAGCCACGACACTTCGAGGTCCGGTCTCCGCAGAGACCTCGCTCTTGCGCAGAGAGTGGATCCGGCAAGTGGCATCGCGGCAAAGACGTGGTGGCACCTCTGGACAAACGGCTCAGCTGTGGAAACCTGGATCCAGAAGCTGCCTTTGGGGTAGCCGACAGGTGGGCGGATCATCAGCGGGACAAGATGCGCGAACTGATGGAGGGCAACAAGGCGCTGGAAGGCAGAGATCCTCTGATCATGGACCTAATGGACATCGGCGATGGAGTGGCAACGAAGGCTCAGTGCAAGAAGGAAGAGGAACTGCTTCAGGAAGACTGCGCGAAGCAGTACGCGGAGAAGGGCGCTCTGGACGCCACAATAGCCGAAGACAGAGACAGCCAGAACAACATCAAGGACGACAAAGAGAAGCAGAGCAAAGATGAGAAGCCCACCAAAGAGGAAGATGATGAGGATGGCGCCAAGTTCAAAGAGCTGCAGCTGAGGTGGGAGATCTTGAGCTGCGCTGCGGGATCCGACAAGAAGCAGCAAAGGCAAAGTGCGGCAAAGTCCAAGATCCCGAGGCTGGTCACTCCGCCTTTGAGGTCCGGCAGCAGGATGGACGACTCCGCGGTCTCGGTGCGGACGTCGGCCAGCGGCATTTCCTCGCCGGACAGCAGCAACTACAGAACCTTGATATCTGAAGCAGCTCCCGAAGAGCTGGTGGCCACTGAAGTGGTCCTGAAAACCAAGACGAGACTGAATCCAGAATTGAACCGCAACAATGCGGCAACAGCTGCAGGAAGAGCGTTCAGTGCGGTCCTCAAGGTGCCAACGGGCCAGCCAACGCTGGTGGTCAAGAGCTCGGCGGACAAGAGTCCGGTGACTAGGAAGAAGGCATCGCCGAGGAAGGTTGGTGGAAGTCCCGTAGCCACGCCGCAGACCAAGCACAGGCAGACGGTCTCCAGAGGCGTCGGTGGACCGGAGAAAGCTGAAAACTGATGAGGAATGTGAGTTAGGTAGTTGGTGGGATAACTATGTATGGCCATTTGTGTTTAATATACTATATGCACATATATAATGTGATATAAAAATAATGGTAGAAATAAAAATAAAATAAAATGTAATGATTAAAAAAATTTAAATAAAGATGAAATAAAAGAAATTTACTTATTTAATAATGAAAAAATGCTATTTAATTTGAAAATAAATAAGACAGATGAATAGTAATGAACATTTAATAAAATCCAAAGAGTAATAAATACCATTATATTTAATACATTCACATACCAAAGTAATTAAAATCAAATAAATTTAAATCAAAATTTGATTTTTTAAATAAAATTAATATTAGACAGTAACTAATAGTCATTTAAATTTATTTTATTGAAATGGATTGAAATAATTAAAATAAAATATAAAGAACTAAACAAAATTATAATAGTTTTAAAATTAATCAAACGTTTTCGTTTAAATTAAAGCTCTTAAAATATTAAAAAAAACATGGCAAATTACATTATATTTAAATATATTTATTTTTCTAATAAGAATTTATATATTTTTTTCAGGTTGCATCTGGAATTGGGCACAATCAACCAAAAAACGAAATTATACGAATTTAAAATAAAATTAACTTCAAGTTTCACGACTGAGGTTAACCAGGATTCAAATACGATATTAAGATGATAAAAACTTAAAAACAAACAATATGGATTTATATTTAATCCCAATTAATCCCAATTTAAGAGATTTTTTTGTGTACGATAATAATACTTAACGCGTACGAATATTTCAACTGTGTTTTATATATAAATTATTTCGTGGCTAAATCATTATCTCGAGTCGGGAAAAAGCACTTATTTTCTCGAAAATTTGAGGAAAGATTCCGAGAAAAACGAAGTTATCTAACGATTTATTAGGATGAGGAAAATGAGTTACAATTATGGAAAGAAAGTGAAAAATGACATTAGGTAGATTGTGTTTTTATAAATAATTACCGTTAGGGAATGAAGAGGCTATAGATGGCGCAGCCATCGATGCGAAAACTACAACAAAAAGCTTCGTTTTGCCACTAGGTGGCGACGGTTTCAATATGGAAAAAATGCATTGGATGACATAAGATCTAGAGCAGCTATGAACGTGTTTTGTCAAAATTTTGAAAAAGAAAAAAATACAAAATAGTTCCTAATTGTGACAAAAACCAAAATAAATAAAATAAAAAATAGGTTCAATGCATTATTTTCACAATGAAATCCTTAACATTTTCCGAAAATTAGTGTAGTTTTTGACCATAAAAAATTTATTTCTCGACAAAATGTTGAAATTAAGACATATTTAGGCAAACAATTGTCGAAAATTGAACAAAACGTGATCTTGATCTGGAGAATTTTTTTTTGAAATTTGGACAAATTTTGGCAAACATAATCAGTTGAAATTCAGAGAGAAAAAAATCGACACAATTTGGACAAAACGTGGTCAAACATGTACTTTACAATATTTGGACAAAAAAACTTGGAATTAAGAGAAAAAAAGTGTGGAAATTTAAACGAAGTGAAGAAATTTAGACATATTTGGACGAACATTTTGGAATTTAGCAAAAAAGTGTTGAAATGTTGACAAAGCGAAGAAATTTGGACAAAAAGTGGACGACACGAGCTAAAATTTCGACAACGTGTTAAAATTTTGACATACGCTGTACATGTATCTGGACAAAAAGTTTAGGAATTGAACAAAAAAGTGTTGAAATGCTGACAAAGTGAAGAAATTTGGTCAAAGGCGACAAAATGTGGACAAATATGCCAACATTTGCACAAAAAATGTATTTTTAGTCAGAAATGTTTAAATTTCAACGAAAAATGTTATTAATCGAACATAAAATACATTTCTTTAGTCATAAAATGTGAAATAGTGTAGCAAAAAGGACTATTTGTTCAGTTTCCGCCATCGACAGTGCTGCCCTCTAACGTCAATTTTTCCTCGCTCATTTTTTTGTGAATCATTATTTACGTCTATGGTATCCATGGCTTTAACTTTGGCTGAATTAAACAGGGTTCTGAAGCCATAAACCAACAATTGTAATTTTTGACAATTTAAAAACAAATTGTTCGAAATTTACCATTGTAGGTATTGACTGAAGAATCTTCTTAAATTCTCAGCCTTAAAGACACTAATTGCATTTATTAATGAAAAAGCTGCTTCGTTCTCGTGAAATCCCTTTGTAAAAGCTTACAAAAATGTTGATTATTTTGCGAAAAAAAACCAAGTACGAAATGGAGTCATTTTTGCCAATTTAAGATATTGTTAGTAAAAATGTTTTATACGTGTATGATACATATATATATATATAAATACGTTTGCGGTTCGTTTTTTAAGTTATTTTTTTGTAGTTAAAAATTTGGACAAAAAATGCATATTTATTAACTGAAATTTGTTGAATTTTAATGTGTATGCTGTGCATGCGACTTGCTATTATAATTTTGCTAATTTATTATTCTGTTTGCAATTTCATAATTTTTTTTTGTAAAAAACCCAATTACAGTATATGTTATTTCACATTGCAGGAGCACTTTCGCACAATTTCTTTGAAAAATTCACACAATCTCGAATTGAATCTTTGACTAAAAAATGGGAAACATTTTCGACTAAATTTCGCAAAATGTCTGACCAAATATGAACGAAATTTCGGCCAAATTTGGTAAAAAATTCGAAAAAATTTGTTTCTTAAAAAAAATCGAACGTTTCAAATGGCAATATTTTTAAACTTACAATATTTCTAACCACCTTTACTTTCTAAAACAATAATTTTTCAGAATTTTTTTCCTAAAACAAACCGCAATTTTAAAAAAATGTTACTTTTGAAAAAAACAGTTTTTAAAAATTGTTATTTTTGTTGATGTTAAATTTTTCAAAAACAATTTCAGGTATAACGTGAAATATTTTAAATGAATTGTTTTTTCCACGGTTAACGAAGGTGAATTACTAGAAAATGTGATTTTCAAACTCATACATTTTTCACGCTTTAATTTCAAACGAAAATAAATCACTGGAAATTATACGTGCTACATCAAGTAAAAAACTTTGAAGTTTTTAATTGATTTAAAATTGACAAATGTAAGGAAATTTAAGTGAAATGTAAAATTCGGTTTCTAGTTATTTAAGTAAACCTTCATTAACCTATTGAAAAAAAACTCATTGAAAATATTTCATTTTATGCCTGAAATTATCTTTGAAAAATTTCCACAGAGTAAGGAGAAACAGCTGGATGAAAATTTGTTTACTTAGGAAGTGCCCTACAGTATGAAAACTCCTTTGCCTCGCATGTAATCTTTAAAACTGTCTAGCTCAATGTCTAGCTAAGCTTTTCATTTCCGTTCCCGTCGCTAGCGATGAAAAAAGTGAAATGACGAAGCAAAAGGACGTTTGATTAAACTTAAATGATGCAAAATAAGCGGCGAACACGAGCCTCCGTAGATCCATCACCATGACAACCGTGGAACGCGATATAACCACAGAACAAGATATTCCATAGGAAAGAATGCAACCATGGAACATGATATTTCATCAGAATGCAATCATGACAACCATGGAACATGATATTTCATCAGAATGCAATCATGGCAACCATGGAACATGATATTTCATCAGAATGCAATCATGACAACTGTGGAACACGTTGTTCTACACTAAATATGTACAGTAGCCTTAGCAACCATGGAATATGGTGTTCTAAAAGAAACGTTTCTTCTAGAATGTTTTACCAGAAGAATGCAACTATGGCAACAGTGGAACATGATAATCCACAGGAAAGAATGCAACCATGAAACAGGAATGAGTCCCGAATGACTCTAACCATGGCAACCATGGAACATGATATTTCATAGGAACACAATCATGGCAACTGTGGAACACGATGTTCTACACGAAATATGTAGCCATAGCAACCATGGAATATGGTGTTCTAAAAGAAACGTTTCTTCTATAATGTTTTACGACAACATTGGCAACCGTGGAACGTAATCATGGCAACTGTGGAACACGATGTTCTACACAAAAAATGTAGCTATAGCAACCATGGAATATGGTGTTCTAAAATAATGTTTTACGAGAAGAATGCAACCCTGACAACCGTGGAACATTGATATTTTATGGGAAAGAATAGAACCATGGAACATGATGACATTTTTTACTTCTTTAATTTTGTAAAAGAAAGAGTATTGCCATGGTAACCGATGTTCCACAGTACAGAATTACACCTTAATCCCAACCGTTAGAGGATGCTAATCCCAACCATGATAAATCTGCGGCTCGTGTTCGTTGCATCTTATTTTCAATTTCATTTCAATGAGATTGTAAATTGATGATCGCGCCTACTGAGCATGCTCGGTAATCTTCGAAAGAAGAAAAAGGCTTATTTGATTAATTTTTCATTAATTTTATATTAACTTATTTAAATTTTTAATTAATCCTGCCTCACTTTATCTCCCCCGCAGATCCTCGCCTCGTTCATCCATTTTTGTCCATAAAAACAAAGCCATTTCGAGGCCAATGCTATGCAACATTTTTAAAAAATTTCTTAAAATTTCAGAAATCTCGAAGATTCGACGGAGATTCTCACCTAAAAATTGCCATTTATTTTTTTGAAAAAAAAACAACTAAGTTTTCAACACTTTTTGCACATTTTATGCTCGCTTATCTTATGATTTTTTTCTTGCAAAAATATCCGAGCGTTGTTGTTTGATGCTCGGTTAAAATGGAGTTTCAAGTACATGTAACTGAAATGCTAGCTTCCAAGAAGGATTTTAAGCCGAGGAAATCGAGTCTGAAATCTTAAATTTCCTGCTTCGAGGCTAGGATTAAGAGCTTTAAATATTGCCATTTTCATTCGCGAGAACCTAGCTCTTTCATTTTCGAGAAACTACGAAATATTGCGAAAAGTAAAATCTTGAGTTGCCACAAAATTGTAATAAAAATTTAAATTGACAATTTTGTGATACATATGTGTCTGAATGGTCGTAAGGTGAAAAACGTACGTATATGAAAAACTATTCGGGATGATTCGACATCTCCAGGGTTCCCCAGAAATTTCACTTTCAACTTCCCTTACTTTCCAGGTTTTTTAAAAAAATTACCTGACCAATGACAATGTCAAAAATTGACATATTTTGCAAAATCGACGCAGGAAAATATTTTGCAAAATTTACTATGGACAATTTTGAAAATTAACATAGAAAAATTTCAAAAATGTAAAAAATTGTCAATTTGTCAATTTGTATTCGCAAAATGTGGAAAATTTGTCCTCGGATAACGTGGGAAATTTTGCAAAATTGTATTTGGAAAACGTGGAAAAATTTGCAAATTTGTACTCGGAAAACGTGGAAAAAATTTGAAAATGTCTACTCGGAAAATGGACCCTGAGCTAACCATTTAAAAGCATTAGTTTTGGATCGCAACAGCATGACTACTTTGAATTTCCCTGACTTTTTTAAAAAGAACCATTCTTCCCTGACTTTTCCACGTTTTCCAGTTCTGGGGGTACCCCGATCTCTTAGCAAATGCCCAAAATTTAAAAATATTCGACGCAAAGTTCTTAGTTTTATCGCAAAATTTGGGTCCTAAACTTAAAAATTTATAAAAAAAAAATATTTCCAACATGCAAAGATGCTCAGAAAAGCCTGTTTTCCTTCAGATTGCATCTCAAGTAGTTTCGAAATAATGTAAATTTGGTTAAATCTTAGAAAATTGACTTAATATTATACGTAGTTTCTGGAAATGAATTGTTCTTCCGCTTTTTTTCGTATTTCTGTGATTTCTGCTTAATTTCCGTTATCGAATGTTTGTCTAGAGATGAGAAAAAAGGTGAAAATGTCGAGTTTTGAGACTTGAAAATGGAGTGAAATATGAAATTGAGTTCGAAAAATTCCGATTATTCTTCCGAGTAGAATCTCGTAGAAATTGGTAGAAAAAATAGAAAATAAAAAATACGAGAAAATTTAAAACCATGCAATTCTAATTCTCACGAAAAACTATAAAAAAATTAGTAGAAAAAAACAACAACATAAAATAGCCCAAATAACAGAAAATCTCATAATTATCTCGTTCTACGTCACATGAAGTCGTATTTGCAAGTAAAAACCCTTTTTACCCCGTAGTCGTTCGAGAGGAAAACATCGAAAGAACATGTTTTGAAAATGAAAACTACATCAATTTAACATAAAACTTTTTAAATTAATATTTCTGAACAAATCTACTCCGAAAACAATATAAAAAAATAGCACAAAAAAATGTATGAACTGCTTCACCGCTAAATTTCTAACTGCTGAACTGCAGTTTAAATAAAATCAACTGCGGTATTTTCCAAAGTTTACATTTTGGCGGAACTCGTTTCATTTCGGATTTACCGAGTAATGTTTGGAAGCTATGAAAAAATAGAAAAAAAAATATGAAACTGCTGGACCGCTAAATTGCAAACTGCTAAACTGCTAAACTTCAGTTTAAATAAAGTCAATTGAGGTGTTTTTCAAAGTTTAAATTTTGATGGAACTCATTTCAGTTCGGATTTACCGTGTAGTGTTTGGAAGTTATGAAAAAAAATAGAAAACAAATGTATGACCTACTGGTCCGCTAAATTGCTAACGGCTGAACTTCAGTTTAAATAAAACCAACTGCGGCATTTTCCAAAGTTGACATTTTGGTGGAACTCGTTTCACTTCGGACTTATCGAGCAGTGTTTGGAAGTTTGGAAGTAGTGTTTTTTTTTAAAAAAAACTGAAGTTATAATTAACCAAAACTGAAGTTAAACTTCCGTAAAGCTTCTAAAGCGCTAAACTTTAACTGCTGAGCTTCAGTTTAAATAAAATCCAACAGCGGATAAAAAAAAACTTTAGTAGAACTATTTTCCATTCTGATTTTAACTGCGCAGTTTTTGGAAGTTAATTTTTTTTGGAGAACTAAGATTACAATTTACGAAAACTGCAGTTAACAATACTTATAATCAAACTACAAAAGAGCCAGTTCAACTTTAGAACTTTGCTAAAACTGCAGTTATAAAAGTACTAGGGCAAAATTGATGCTATGAAATACTACGGTATAACTGCAGTTCAACGTACACAAACCTGCTGCCAAAACTTTAATAAAACTACACATAAAACTGCAGTTCTCATCCACGGGGACAGCATGCAGTTTCTATCTAACTTACGTCGTTTGGCTCAATTAGTTAAAACTAGAGTCATCAGCAGTTAACTTACGCTTCGTAGAGTTTTCGAACACTTGCGTGTATTTTGTGGTTTTCTTGGTTCGAATAAGATGAAGTTTTCCTCTCGAGTTGTCCTTTTTCTCATCGTTTCTGTGTTTCATTCAAATGCATAATCAATCATCCCGACGAAACTTTTTTGTGAAATTGTAAATATTGAACAAATTTGCCATCATCAATAAAATTCGAAGTAAAAAATTGTGGCTGGTGCAAATAGTTATTTCCCCGATTATTCCTGCCGAGAAATTCATTAAAAAATTAGGTGAAGAAACTGAGAAAATTATTATATATACATGTGGGCCTAATTAACATTTATGTATAAACAATATTTATTAAATAGCTTTAGAGCATGAAATGCTTAGTGCGCATGCGCCACCAAACTGAACTTCATCTATATTTACATTTACGTTTTCCATCTACATCAAGCTACGGCATTTCCTGAGTACGGCTAATAATAAATTGTAAAGTAACGTACAAGCTTTTGTTCAAAAATATCCTTTTTTAGTATTGTTAATACAGCACTTTCTCGCCACCCACAAAAAAGTGAAAAAAATTTAATAATAGTTGAAGAAAATGTAAAACTTACTTCAAAAATGTTCAATCATGCAGTAACGGAATTCGTGCCTTACAACAATTTCCCCACAACGTCAATGCTTAGAAATGAAAAAAAGAAAGTTAATTAACAAACCTAAAAGTAGCACTAAAACAAAGGAACGTACAATCGTACCCTACCTTAAAAGTTGAAACGTGACGACACATCTGCATGAAAGTTCTTCGATGAGTCTAAAAATCTTCGAATTTCCAAAATGAAGTATATGGTTTTTTTTAAAAAAATTAACAGTGTTTGATGTCGCCTGTCTGCTGCAACAGCTGAAATTTCGTTTTCTAAAAATCGCGGTGAAATCCATCTGAGTACATTGCAGCGGATGCATTAGATGCCTCATCATGCTTAGATGCACGCATGCGCGTTGTCCAAACGTGTCCTCGCTTGTACGAAACACGCTCAAACTTGTTTCACGCGTTCTCGTTACGTAGACGTGGAAAATATGATCAAATTATGCGATGAGACGACCGGATTAAGCGAGTTTTTTCATAAAGGACAGCTTATAGGAATGTTCTGATCGAATAAAATGGCTGACCGAATTAACAGGCTTTCACTGTACAAACAAATTCATCCAAAGGCACGATGATACTAAAGAAAAAAACTATAGTAGTTTTCATCTAAAGAAGATACGGTGATGCCACCTGCCAGCAAAAAACTGCAACCCCTTCGATTATGTATTAATTGGGACACCAATTTTGACACACACAATTAAGAATTTTAAACTAAAACAGGGTTCCCTCAAAAATATTATTTTCAACTTCCCTGACTTTTCCAGGTTTTAAAAAAAATCTCCCAGACCAAAGTGGAAAAGTTGCAATTTTGCCTTCGGAAAACGAGGAAAATTTTGCAAATTTGTACTGGGAAGATATAAAAATGTTTCCAAGTGGGCCCCGACTACGTTGAATTTCCCTGACTTTTTTTTCAAAAAAAAGTCATTCTTCCCTGACTTTTCCAGACATTTTCAAGTACCCTGACTTAAGTACGATGTTGATAGAGAATTTGTACCTACGGTGGTGCCACCTGCGATCCCCTAAATGATAAATTCCTACACAGATTTCATAAAATTGGGGCAACAAATCCAAAATAAAAATGACGAAATCAAAGAATAGACAAAACTATAACCGTATTCAACTTAAGAAGATGCCTAAGTAATTGTTGCCACCTATACTGTACGATCGAAAAGCAACAATTCGTAGTTTCGAAGACTCGAACTATTCGTACACGCTCCAGAAGTTTCCGTAGCAGGTCCTTACCGGGACAACAAATACTCAACTACCTCACCCTCGACACCCGAGCCTCGACGATCCTGACTCTCG
>JAQGAO010005602.1:0-13368 GCA_034697705.1 Ommatoiulus sabulosus
TGCACTACACTAGTGTGGACGATCCGAATGCGCCATAAAAGAATGTGCCTCTGCACTGTCTCCGGAGAATTTCCGCCAAAGAAATGAATGAAATGTCACGGAATAATATGCATGCTGATGAAATCTGCATAAGTTCCATTATAAAATGATCGGGGAGAAAATCTGGAGCTAGCAGATAATACAAAAGATGGTACCGATAATGCAAATATCAAATAACGCAAAGAAAGCAGGTGAAGTAGGAAATTCTGACAATAGTTACAGTTATGAGTGAAGAAAGTTTATAAGTTCTATCTTTGCAAATTTGTAACTATGAATTTGTTCACTAATATGGACTGATAAAAAACCATTGTTGGATATGATGCATTGGCGCTGCGACGCGACACCAAGAAGTAATACCCAATTATTTGGTGTCTGGAGAGCCATAACTGGGAAGTGATAATTATGGGCCAGCACCAGCTGGCATAACTAACCTCCGTACGATTCGCCGGTAACATAAAAATCAAGAGGTTGCAATTCCGGGAACAGAGTGAAAAACTGCAGCAGAGCTTGGTACAAGTCGTTTCCCACAGCTGTCTCGTCGTTTGGGTAAGCATCATCCGAATCGGTGAAGCTGTAACCTTAAGAAATTAAGAAAGATGCCAATGGGTTCTTCTGCTACACGCCGAAGCAAGGGTTGGATCAAAGATTTGGATCACGTACCAGTACCAACTGGATTATCAATAAAAAATAAATTGAAATCGGTGTTCCAAGTGTATTGCCTCTCGTGTAACGTGAAATCGCTGGTGATATAAAATGGTCCATTTTCGACAAATAGGCCGAAAAGGGAGGAGGAGCCAGGTCCTCCTTGGAGCCAAAGAACAACCGGCGCTGTTTCAGGATTGTTCTGTGGATTTGATAAAAACATTAAAAATGGAGTTGAAAACTCCAGGCATTGCGAGAAAGTTTTTCAACGACAAGAGCCACTGCAATAATCGCACAACAGGAATTTAATTATACTCTCCAGCAGGACGTTTCGACCAAGGCCTTCCTCAGGTGTTCGATACAATTATTAATCTTTGAAATGCAACCTTCGATTGCTTTTTAAATGTAAACTCATGTAAAACATTATTGATGCAGCATCTGAAAAATGTTTCGGTCTAAACGTCGTCCTGGACGACGTTTCAAGCAGTCCACAATAAGAAGCGCTCTTTCAAGGGTGTTATCAACTTGAAAGGGAAAGTTTTTTTAAAGATATAACACTTACCAGAGCAGGAAAGTACCAGAAAAATAAGTTGGAATTATATTCTTTGTTTACTGTGAAGTAACCCGAATAGCTTTCGATGTCCGTGCCTTCCAAGGGTCCAACTCGGCTCAAGTTCTGAGCTTGTTCCACCTGACCAGCCTCCAGCAGAGGGGTCAAGAACAACGGTTCACCGACATCTGCATTGGGCATGGCATTTCTGTCGTATTGAAAACTCGGTTGGAAACCCAGTGAGATGTTCAAAAATGCACCGATGAGGAACACGAAAAGCGCAAAAGCGGCCATTTTGCACGAAAAGTGAAGTGCAAATGGACTTTTTTACGAAGTTTCTAAATAAAATCTGGAGCTACATCCTATATCCTGATCCACGCCGATACGACGATAACGGTAAATATCAGACCGTTTTAGATACAGATAGCTGATTATTTTCGAGGTTATCTAAGTCAAGACATGAGAAACAATGCATTAACTTTTAACCTGATCTTTGCCTTCAAAATAAAGCTCATTTACAGATAATCTTTTGAACTTAGCGTCGGGTGGCTCACAAGTAGTGAGATACACTCATTTGAAACCTTTACGAACATGCATGCCCTCTGTCGAATGCTTCACTCGTTTTTAGAGTAAATTAAGGTCACTAAGTAAGTGACAATCTATAATCATGTCTTACAGCAATTTTGACCGCAATACGTCCAAACGTTCGTACATGCGGATACCTTTGCAGGGTACCCCCAGACCTGGAAAACTTGGAAAAGTCAGGAAACTTGAAAATGTCTGGAAAAGTCAGGGAAGAATGACTTATTTTGAAAAAGTCAGGGAAATTCAACGTAGTCATGTTGTTGCATTCCAAAATTAATGCTCTTATATGTTTAGCTCAAGGCCCATTTTCTGAGTAAAAAAATTTCCAATATTTTCCACGTTTTCCGAGTACAAATTTGCAAGATTCTCCACTTTTTCCGAGGACAAAATTGAAATTTTACCACGTTTTCCTAGTGGAAATTGCAAAATTCTTCACGTTTCCCGAGGACAAATTTGCCCAATTTTCGCGTTTCCCGAGTAGGCATTCTTTTTTAAATTTTTCTACGTTAATTTTCAAAATTGTCATTGTGCAAATTTTTGACATTATCATTGGTCAGGGAAAGTTTTTAAAACCTGGAAATGTCAGGAAAGTTGAAAATAAAATTTCTGGGGGAACCCTGCTTTGTTCATCAGCTATAAGCAGGAGCATGGATCATCAAATGGAATGTGCGTCTATGTGAATTGTCCGTACGTTGAATGTACAAAGGTATCAATATTTATTTCCATTTTAAAATTTTAAATAGATAGCTAGAAGACGTCGACTTTTGCTAGAAAATCTCACGATGCCACATAAGACTGGCAGTAAATGTATAATGAAGAATGCAGCGCCGCTTTCTGGCTCGACGATAAGCTGCTATTTTGACAGGTGGCATGAAGCGATATAATGTTGTAAGTTGGTTCCAGAAGTTATATTTTTGTATTTCAATAATGTTTGGCAGCGAGCCGAAATCGATTCCGTATATATACTATCTTCGTTGTTGCATTATTGCTCCGCATATTTATTTAAGTGAAATAAATTCTTCGCAATGAATCCGCAAATGTGAAATAAACTTGACGTCAGATTTTTTTCTTAAAATATACACGCGTATATCGGCATGTCTGAACATTTGACGAGTATGCAAACATTGTACATGTATACATCCTTCGCAACAAATGACAACCCACTAACCAATGAAATTCGTTTACCATTCCATCATCGTTTATTAAACCAACATTAAATATTCCATCGCATTTAAAATGCAATAGCAGAAAAAAGGCTAATGGATCACGTGTTTCGCCCATAAATGGGACTGCCAATGATCCATTCTTAACTTAGAATACATGTATTTCGATGTTTTAGATTTCGATGTTCGATGATTTATTGAAAACATTCCTGGTAATGTTGCGCCTAGATGGCGCTTTTTAAAATTCGCAATGCCTATAGGATAACTTTCACAAGCAGACGACGCGTGCTGGCTCAGCCTAGATCAGACATGTTGGGGTACTTCATAATTTTACCGTGGCAAAAATATGATTGCCTTCGCTATAGATAAATTGCACGTGCAGACGTGCAGGCGCATTCGTTCCATATGTCATGTATTATTATTCTTTAATTTACATGTAATTATTTATTTAGAAATAAACGAGAAAATTCATACAGTTTTTAATTTGTAACGGCAAAACAGGATCAAAATATTTACTTTCGGATACAAAATCTATTCTTGGGTAAGTGATAGTATCTAATAGGGCATTTTCTTAGTTTTTAGAAGGATACGATTCTCATATTTATGTACCCCACAACACGCCCACAATGTAAATCGAGCCACATTAGCCACGCCCACGAGCTGCGTGACGTCACGTGCAAGTTATATATCCAGCTCTGTATTAATCTTCGTTATCTGTGCTGTATACAGTATAGATCTATAGAGAAAAGGATTTGTTTGAAAACATTTCAATGTATATGTATACCTAAAACAATCCTCAAAAACTATCCATAAAATAAAACAATTAATGAATTGGTTAGTGAGAAATAAAAATTTATTCACGTGATATTAAATAAAATCGTTTTTATGATCCTACAACCTTCAGAGATTAAATTACGTTTCAATCTGTACTTTCTTTTCTTTTAAATAAAAAAAAACAAAAACTGTTTTATGTACGATTTAGGAGAATATGACATCCACGCAAGTGTGCGTTTTTACGTTTTATTCCCGAGTTGGGATTTATATATGCTGTATTTTATTGCCAAACAACTTTTATATCTAACTAGAATTGGCAATTTCTCCGCCTATAAATTGAAACATAAAATTTGCTTAACATTTATATTGCGTCGCGAGCGAAATAAAAGCTTCAATAAAATGTATTATTTCATCCAAATATATTGGCTGCGATTTAAAATGATAACGCGCAAACAATGAAATAAAATTGAAAGTATGTTTTAACATTGCTGGCACCAAGATAACCTATGATAACCTGAAATTGTGGCGTTGTATTAATAACAAATTTGATTATAATTTAGCATTTTGAAGCTGTTTTTAGAAAAAAAAGAAAAAAATCATGCACGTCATGACATGTGCAGTAAATTTCACTTAACGTGGATCATATGCTGTAAACATAACACGATTTGAAATTTTAATATGCACGTGAAAGGGTTGTGAATTCCAAGAAATCACAAATCTTCATAACTGAAACTTAAATAAACACGCATATTAAAATTCAAAATGGACACGAGCCAAGCTACGTATTGGTCAAACTACAACTAAGTTCTGCAGCATTATGTCATAGCATTTGTAATTAATCTATTATTACGTATGCAATCCAAAACAAAAATCTGTGTCAGCTTAACTACAATTGTACACATCGTGAGTAAATCGGATATGGGGAACATACTTGTACTGGTATAGTAACAGTAGGGTGCGGAATGCAATAGTGCCCAAACCATTTGGCCCCAAGGCCTATTTCAAGGGTTTTTAGGACCTATCTCTTAAAAGGTAATAGCTACAAAGAAAACGTCAATTAGAAATTTTTAGTGCATCGAAAAATTTGTTTAATGGCTCTGTTTGCAACATTTAATTATCGATCGCCACACAACAAATGACTTCTGGGCTTCTAATGTTTGCACCCATGCATAACACCACTACATTGCAGAAAAGCTCGATTCCTAAAACAAACCATGCAGGTCCTAGAGATTTCCTGCAATGTAGAGATGTTAAGCATGGGTGTAAACATACAAAGAAGCCCAGAAGTCATTTCTTTGTGGGGATCGATAATTAAATGCTGCAAATGGAACCATTAAACTACTTGTTCGACGCCCTACAACTTTTTAATTGACTTTTTCGCTGTACCTAACACCGTTTTAAAGTTAGGACCTCAAGGCCCTTGAAATGGGCCTTGGTGCCAAATAAATTGGGCACCATTGCATTCTGCATCCTATGGTTACGGTATGTTCCTCATATCCGATTTTTCATATTTGCATCCATTCTGTTTTTTTTTTTTTATTCTACTTTTATTGTTTTATCAAACTATTAAAATGTTCAACGTATTTGGTGATCTCAATTTTTGGACTAGACAAGATATGTTTGAAGCAACTTTTACGATCCGTCCTAAATCATTTCTAGTACTAAGTCCAATTTGGGAATTTCCGCAATACCATTTCTACTTCCCCTAGGAACATCAAAAAACGCTATAATGCCGATGTGTCACGTGTCTGACATGGCTATATAATTAGAGCAATCAGACATTTTACGTGCGTTTTCAGTTATCATACCAATCATGCATTTTCCGCACACATCTCGAACAAATGACCGAAGCAATTCGTCGAATGCTGAGGACAACATGCACGTTCGGCTCTACAGCTCTATGGTTTTCTATCGACTTTTCATCGAAGAAAAAACATGGACACGTTCGAGCATCTTTATATTTGACAGCTAGGGATGAGATAGATATATATATATATATCAAGCTAGGAAAAAATACTGAATTAAGGCTGCTTCATTGAATACAATATCACACTAATGGCGTAAAACGGGATGAGTTCAACATTTTCCGCTGACAATTTCGACAGGAGCTTGTCATATATTTTCAGATCAATTTCGGATATTGCACGTGACTGCTGCGAGATGACGGCTTTCCTCTACGACAAAATGGAGCTTTTTTGATATTAATCTCGCCACGCATTGGCATCCTTTTCAAAGAAAAATATTCCACCGTTTTGCACAAATTGAAAATCAGATGGAACGAGGGACAACTCTGCACAAACGACATCCAGCTTTGAGAAGTGCAAACTAAACAGATAAAAATTAACGAAAAAAAACAACAAAAAAACCGATTAGCGTAACAACGAAAGTAGTAGCCTCTAGCAAAAGTCATTTCTGTATCAATTTTACAAAAATAAGTTGTTTTAATTCTATTTATCTATATATTTTTTTTAAATTTACAGTCTTCAAAGTTTTTAGCTTAATAATTTAATTTTTTTTTATACAAAATCATGATACATCAAATGCAGTTTCTTTTTCTTCTATAGTAATTCTACCTTTATTTTCTTGAGATAGAAAATCATATTTTCAAAGAAATCCATTAGATCATCATTTCGATATTTCTTGGGTACAGATACTTCTTTTATACGCATCTCCTGACTATGCTACTAACGAATGCATTCCAAATTAAATTTTTTAAATATGATTTATTTTGTTTCGTTTTTATTCGCAGTTGAATCAAACTTTTTTACAAGAAGTTTATTTTTTAAAAAAACTACTATTTCTAGATTATAGTCTATGGTTCCGGTTCATGATTTCCAAAGAAATTAACATAGCCTATACTGTATATGTAACTCGACCAAGAATTTCTCATTTTTTCTAAAACAAACGTCAATTTGACCTCTTATCAAATTGTGCTTTTTAGGAACTAAGGTCTTAACTTAAACAAACTGACCCACATTGAAGAAAAAAGCATTTCTTTAGCACACACAAAAAAAATCCGTGATGTCAAATTTTTCAACATTGTTTAAGGTTAAAAATATGATTCATTTTTCGTTTTTATGCACAGTCAGCAACTTTGATTAGTTATTTTATGAATCTATTTTTTATTGGCACAAAAATCATTAGCATGATTTTAATTTGGATAAAATGCAGTTCTGGAGATAGCAGATTGGTAGATATCCCAATCCTCTATACTGTATAAATACTACTCTCTGAGGCATATTCGCAGTTTGCAGAAACGTTAATAATACCTCATTAAGTCCCAAAATCAACAAGCACGGTGTGAAGCTTTCCCGAGCAAAGTCCCTATTTGCCTAATTGATTCAGGATAATCCTGCGTTAAGTACCAGCGTGTATCGCCGAGAAAATCTTGGCAAGTCAATTAACCAGGGCCAGCTATAGAATAACAGAAAACTATTACATTACCTTCGCATCAGATTTTGCAACTATTTTGCTTGTAGGTCTCTACGAGCGCTGATAAAAATAAACGCTTATTAAGCAAAACTAAAATATTTCTCTCACGTTCTATTAATCACATTGGATGCCCAAGCGCTGCATTTAAGCGAATTTCAAAATAAACAAGTATTAATTGATACCACAGCTTCATTTTTGAGATGACACTGCATGCAAGCCAGCGGGACAATGACAGAATAGCCAATGAAGTTGGGTTCCTCGCATAAAATAACGTTAAGCATCCGTGTTTGCTATCATTGCCCTTGTATAATTCATTGCCACCACCTTTTCCTATTATAAATATCGCTAAGAAGATATCCTCGAGACGGTTCTAAAGCAAATCTGCGCAAATTGTTGGGAAAGACAAACGACATCTTTAGATAGAAATATTTTGCAATCGATGTTCAGGATATGCATAAGATAAGTTGCATAAAACATATTAAGAATAATATATGAAGATTGCAATGTGCCTCTCTTTACATATACTGTAATTTACATTTCTGCTAAAAACAGATATTTTGGGCTTTATGATTTTTGGGAAAGTTGATATTAACACAGCCAATGCTCACCATTTAAGTAAGATTGCAAACATCATCGAAAACGTTTGAAAAAAAAAATTAATTCTAAAAAAATAAATGCTAAAATAGAATTAGTTTGAGGATATGAATTTTGGAATGGTTTCCTGCAAACATATTTTGAAATATACACGTAATATACAGTGTACTACATGTATATAATAATATTAATAAAAATAGGTTTTTTCAAATAGGGAAAAGGAATAGATTAGGTAATTGGATACCACTTACTGCTATCCTGGTGGGGTACAGTTAATATACATACATGTATAATGCATGCAGGCATTTACATAAAGTGAGTAATTACAGGAGATGTACAATTATCACAGGGGTTATACATAGAAAACATTAGAAAACTCAGGCCAGTATAATCAGCAATGTTTAGTGTCCTCAACTGGTGGTTAAACTCGGACAGCGTTGTTGACATAGCAGTCCTTGCAGACAGTTTGTTCCAAATCCTGCCGACTTTAAGGAAAATACAGAATTAGGGAAATTCATTTAATTTCTTAGAGCATCTAGAATACAGTTTTCAATGCATTTACTAAAATGCACTAACGCATTCAATATGATATCAACGCAAGCTGAAAAGCATTTACACAGATCGATTCTAATAAGCACAATTTGCAACGGTAAAATCACTGAAAATAGATTTGCGAATGACTATGCACAACTATTTTGAATTGCATTCACTGTCCTCAATGTTTAAATGTTGTATTTCCGAATACACTGGCATTGAAAGGGGGCGTTCTATATACTAGTAAGCAAAGTAATAAGATCATTATTTTGCTCAAATTAATACAGCGTAGTGTTCACATGCTTAGGGTAATTGAATGTGACTTTCAACCTAATTGCTTCGGTCATTAGGTTATCTATTGGTGTTTGGCAGCAAATTTAATGAATTAAAGTAGATCTCCACGAGCCGGTGTCAGTCACCTTTTATTATTGGGCATCACCATAAATTTGCATGATTCGTCCGCGTTAATAAAAACACTGGCAATTACCGCACATGGAATTTCGCCAATTACGTGGCTCATTTGCAGCAATTTGGATTGTGTTTGCTTTCTTTATTGTTTTTATACTGCCAACGGAATGGCATTCCGTATGATAAAACCTAGAAAAGAATACATTGATGGCCTAATCTAGCAATGCTACAAATGCAATTACGGGCACGTTGCCCTCGCAAACGGTGTTTGCCTTTTACCAAATTTCATCAGGTTTTGCTAAAGCGAAGCTAAGCAAGCAGCAACAACCTAATTACTGATACATGTATGTGGCCTAATAGACTAGTGCGTTTTTGGCCCACGTACGTTGTAGCCACATTAATAAGAGTCTCGTAGAGCTTTCAAATTTTATCTCTCGACGATGAATTAGCTCAAAAATAGAGTTTACTAATATTCCCCTACATTCTCACTAATTAGGTGCAAATAAATTTCTAACTTTAATTTTGCAGTATAATGTTCATTTGCAAACTTCAATTAGCTTATCATGCGCAAATATCGCAGAAAGTATACCCGATGCAAGATGAAAGTATTCCTTCTAAAATATACCCCGATAACCCGATGCTAATACGATTTATCTTCGCAAAATTACTTGAGATATTTGTATAATTGGTGACATAAGTGTATCATTACCAGAAAAAAAGTTGGAAAAAATAATACTTGTATATACATAATACATGTACGTCTGTATACGGTGGAAGCTGCTTAATTCGATCACGCTTAAAACGATGATCGCAATAAGCGAAGAATGTCAAAAAACACGCCTAACATTGACCTTATCAAAATAACTTGCTCTGCGTTTTAAAAATACATATATTTAATCGTATATATACATGTATATATATTTACATATGTATAAAATGATATTTGTTTTAAAAAAAAGTTTTAAGTAATGTATGATGATGCCTGCTTGCTGCAACGGCTGACATTTCATTTTCTGAATAACGCAGAAAATTCATCTGAGTACAACCGCTGATGTATTAGATGCCTTAAAGTTGTCCAAACGTGTCCGTGCTTGTATGAAAGCTGCTCAAACTTGTTTCGCGCGTTCGCGTTATGTAGACATGTGGCAATTTCATCGAATTAAGGGGCTTTTTTAACATGGGTAAGTATAGGAAAAATCCGTTCTGCAGGTTTTGATCGAATAAAATGGCTGATCGGATTAAGCGGGATCGAATTAAGCGGCTTCCCGCTGTATAAATATGTACAAAACAAAATATATCTGAAAAGTGTTTTTTGAAATGTTCTCCAATGTATTCCAAAATACATTGTAAATGCAGGTTTTTAAAATATTTTTGAAACATTGTATTTATTACAATGTATATATTGCTGATGAAGATTATACCTTTATCAGAATTTTCATTGCAAGGTATTTGAATTTACATCATCGATCGCTGTAAGAACATGTATTGTTCTTCATTATTTAAAAAAAAACATGGAAATTCGACATTTCTGTCGATGTACATGAGCACATTATCAATTTGCATAAATCAGGAGGGAACTTCGAGCATCATCCACGCAGCAAGAGTAACAAGAGCCGACGTTTTAAGGGCATGCAAAGACATAATCGACTAAACCATTTAAAGCAAAAATACCGTTCGCATATCTGAGTATAGCAGGATTATCTTACACTTTTAATTATAATTTCGAAACTTTGGCTTTGGTGACACGAATTGAAAGCTCATGTTCAAAGCTGGAAACCGCAGCGTCTGCTGCAGTTCTGGAGAAGATGGAAGAACGGGGCGAAGACGTGAAACCAGCAATGGTTTGATAGCCTGGCCTATTGCTAATGCTGTGGCAATTGCTAATGCGTGACCATTTGGAAAATCAGAACCATCTTACATAATTGCAGAAGTATGAAACGCTTAATAAGCACAATTTCCAGCCAGCCTTTTACGTGCCCATTCTGGTCTCGAATGGCCTACTCGTTGCGTTTATGACCAATGCGAGAATATTGCATTAATTCGGTATGGCGTTTGGCAGCAGCGCCATTGCCGTGTGAAAGGCTACATTTAAAGGTTCTTTTCGGAATGTTGACTACATTTGCGCGCTGGAGAAGGTCTATTATGTCCGGGCATCTATGCCCCTATAATCACCTCATTAACTTTCATGCGCTATTTATAAATGAGCCCATTTCTGGATGAAAGCCTATCGGGAGTGACTTCTGATTCCATATTGTTTATGACAATGGACCGTTGACCCTCTTGTTGTTCGTGCCCGAGCTTTTGTAAAGGCCTTGATTACGCTTAATTTATGAACCATAAAATGCTTTTCCATCAGCAGTCACTCGCCGTTAACCACAAAACTGCGTCTTTGCCGACCTATTTTGTACATTTTTCTGACTTTTATTTCTCGCTCTTATGGCTTGTGGCAGCGGCTAAAGACTCTGTGCCTTTCATAAAGAAGGGCAGTTTTGCCAAACACTTCCTGAACTACCTGGGGGCCAAAAACAGGATTTGAATTCGACGAATGCTCGCTCTTCCATTTACAATTTTTTAAATGAAAGTGTGAACAACGCTTTTCAAAGCGACAAACGTTAAAAACAAATGGGTAGTTACACATATTATGTTGCGTGGTTCTTAGTTTGCAAAGTTGGCAACAAACTATTAGAATCTCTGGTCAAGAAACTCTTTTGTCCAGTGTCGCAACTCGTAGAAAAGCTTGAAGCAAAACAGTGCAAAAAAATGAGGAAATAAAAACACATGTGCGACATATTACGAAATCATTAATTGGGAATAATGGCGAGTCTTCAAACATACCTGTTTTTTTACATTACATTGTAGTCCGACTTAACTTGTACCCCCTCCCCATCCACATGGTATACCGTATTTGCACTGACTGGAGAGTTCATCAATTAAATTGAAGATGGTTCATACAGACCCGGTCATGATAAGGCGAAGCATAAACGAATCCAATTTACATTTTAAAAACGTGATCATTTTACATCTTATAGAAAACTTGCATATGACGTCACGTAGCTTTTGGGCGTGGCTAATGTGACATGGTTTACATTGTGGGCGTGTTGTGGGGTACATGAATCTGAGATTCATGGCGCTAATAAAGAGCATCATACTAAAAACTAAGAAAATGTCCCATTAGATATACCATCACTTACCCATGAATAGATTTTTTACCCGAAAATAAATATTTCCATGCTGTTTTTCCGCTGAAAATCAAAAATGATGTGAATTTTCTCGTTTATTTGTAAATAAATAATTAAATAAAAGAATAATGCGCCTGATGCCTGCACGTGCAATTTATCTACAGCAAAGGCAATCATTTTTGCCACAATATAATTACGAAGTACCCCAACTTGTCTGATCTAGGCGGAGCCAGCACGCGTCGTCTGCTTGCATGTGAAAGCTATCTACAGTATAAAGATACAGAACCGTGTATATTCAATTACTTCTTATCATGAGACATTATCACCAAAAATATTACTCGTTACATGGCAATAATTTCTTGGACTGATTTATCACACACCATTCATCGACAAAATGCGCATAAATGGATAGATTTTCAACAAAAAGTCGTGTGAACGGTTTCTCTTCAACAGAACCATTTACTTTTGTTGCGTATGCAGTTATCCGCAATTGTAAAGTTTGGTACGCTTTCAAAAAATAAAATAAAAACTAGCTTACATGTAAGTTTTGAAATAAGGTGACATCGAGGAAAAGATCTTTATAAAAAAAAATGCATGCAAAAGCAACTGTCGAAACTATGAAAAGAACTTTTCTTAATGGGTTTGCGCAGCGCGCTCACCCAGCATCTTATTCAACGACAATTTGGCTTGCAGAAATGCTTCCAAACCTCTACACACTCACGAATGTCTGACTGTTTGTTTCATAAAACTTGACAGATAGTCGATTTTCAAGCGGAAATGGATGAAATTCTCTATGTCTACCTGCAGCTTACATAGAATGTAATAAGAAATTTCCTCCATGGAACTGTCCCTTCAGAATTCATGCTAAGCAACTCTACAGTACATACAGTATCGTCAATATGTGGTTCCTTTGGTGAAAACTACCTTTTGAAACAGAAAAGTTACCCACTTATGAATAGTTAAAGGGCGGCGAACACGAGACTGTTTTATCAAATTGTGAGCATATACTTTTTGATTAGTCAATTACTGTATTGAGTTTCGTGCGTATTAAAAGCGAATATGCAAAGGCTGACCATGGCAATATGGATGACATTGTTCCATTTTAGTTCAGAATTGACGAATGTCCAAAGACATCATCCCATCATCCAATTCGTGTCCTCGTGATTTGATCAACCAGATAATACCCTTGTATAAATTACACGATATACACTCTAAAAAAAGGTATACCAAATAGAACCTTTTTAGGTAGCCTACTTCTAAAAAATCCAAAAAAGGTTCTTTTTCAAGAACTTTCTAAAAGGTTCCAAATACACAAATAAGGTTCAATACACTGAACCCTTTTAATTGTTCTTTATATATGTAAAAGGTTCTTTATAAATTGAAAAATATTCGGTACTTAGGTATTATCCTAGACTACCTGAAAATGCCTGAAAAAACCTTAAAATTACAGAATAATTGCGAATTAATG
>JAQGAO010005603.1:0-13367 GCA_034697705.1 Ommatoiulus sabulosus
AGAGGAAGGGGGGGGGGGGGGGTGGTGGAAGGGGATTCTTTCCGAAATCTTCCAAATTACCAAGATGTTAGTGTACAACCCGACGAAGTGGTAGCATTATTTACAAAAAAGAAATGATGTGATAATTTCTTATTCTAAGTGACATTGGCTAGTACCAGGCTATGTTTTTTACGATTTTGTAACTTCATCAATTTGTCTTTTCATCCTTTTTTGATATATTTTGGCATACTGTATACGCTAATGTCTATTGATGACATGAGGGTATAGGAGATCTAAAGAAATATTTTTTTTTTACGAAACTACAACTGTATTCCTATAAAAATTAAAGCGTCCTTTAATTATCAATATTTTTTTTATAAAATGTAACGCCTCATAAATACTTTTGTGGCAAACATTTTGGGATTAAATTTGGTGAAAAAAGTAATCTTTACAAAAGATCAACTTTGGGTTGCATATTTTCATGGACGTTAGTATTTATTTTTAATAAAGAAATTATGATAATTTTTTGCGAAAACATCAGTTACTATAGCAAATATTTTCCATTTGTTAGACTGTTTTTTTTTTTTTGGTATAAGTTGTAATTTTTCTAACACAATTTTTTTTTATATGTTATTTCAGTTTTAAAAATGTATCAGAGTTTCTGGTGTTGTACATGTATGGTATTGCAAATGTCTTTTGGCAAGTTGTTCGACGCAAGATATTAAATTTGTATGGTGTGATTTCTGGGCCGAAAATTTGCAACTCTAATCCTTTTAAAAATTTGTTTTGACAGCCGTTTCAATGTCACGGTTTTTGTATATGCTAACTTTTCTTGTACGCCATTAGATAGATAAATCAATCTGAATTACTTTTTTTTCCTGATCAATAACACGTGCAGGCCTTTCAAATTTAGCGAAGGTGACCTCTCGGTAGAATCAAGTCGACGAGCGGTCAAATGCATGCACAATATTAAGGCGAGTTACTTATTAAATCCATGCAGCGTCTAGCTGTTGCACTTGCATCAACGTATGAACATGTATCACTGAAAACATAATGAACTGGGCCAAGGTTTCGATGCTAGTTTTGGCGCCTGGCCAGGTTAACAGAAAAGAAAAGTGACCAAATATTTATCACCTTAATTTTCATCTCGAAATCAAAAGAACCACCAGGGACAATAAATTGCGATTGGGATGAAAGTCTAAAATCGCATTTCTCTATTTTCTCAGTTGACGTAAAAGATGTTTCTGATGTCCGCAAAGGCTGGAAAACGGACACTTTCAACAAGTTGGGTACCAAAGTCCAGAAGAAAACTGCAAAACATCCAGAGAAGCGCCCCTTGGTGGAAGAGGATTGTTGTTTTTCCATCATTTATGGATACCCTCAGAAAACCTTGGATTTAGTTGCTCCCAATGAGGAATTACGGGATAAATGGTACCAAGGGCTGGTTCAAGTGGTGGCACAGAACAAGAGCATGGAATACAAATATCACTATCAATCATATCCTTTTTGACAAGAAAATGACCAATCTGAAGTAATAAATGAATACTTTTTGTCAAATGCATGCATTTTTTCCTTATCTTATTATAAACGTGGTTGAAAAAGCAGTTTCGAAAAGCAGACAAGGATGACAACAATGCTTTGACCTATGATGAATGCGCTAAACTTTTGCTTCAGCTCAACATAGAAATGGATGCAAGGAATTCCAGGAAGTTATTCCTGGTAAACATTAAACAATGCAAAATTTCTCCTGAATCTTTGCACCATATCTAATACTTATTCATTGCATTTTAGGATTCAAACGTGAACAAAAATTCTCGAAATGGGGAGCAAGTTTTGGATGTAGATGAATTTCTCTTGTTTTATTCAAAGTTGTTGTATCGTCCTGAACTTCAACAGCTGATTCGGAGGTTGTGTACCATTTTGTATTTTGCGCGGTTTTGCTCTTCAACAAATGTAAACCATCAATTTTGTAATTTGTTACTTTTGTAAACTACAGTAATTTTACTTATGCCTCCTTTCTTGCAATTTTTTCAATATAATCCCAACACCCAATAATCCAAAACTAGTATATAATATAAAATAATAAAATTGCATTTTATAAAACAGCAATGCAATTGATATGCATGTATTTTTTAAATTGGAAATTAGGTTTGGGGTTCAAAACACGGAATTAATGGGGCCACAAGAATTGCACATTTTTGCCAAGGATGAACAGAAGGTATTGCTAGCGTGTTAGGGTTTTAATCTTAAAATGTTTTTGTTCTTTATGAATGTTTTTTGACTATAGCAATTTTTTTTAAAAATTAGATGCAAAACATTTCTGTGCAAGATTGCCAAGCAATTATCAATGGTTATGAATCTGAAAACATCAATGGTAAACGAGACAACAGTCTAAGTCTAGGAGGTAAACATTTTTATTTTGATCAATGGGCGTTATGCAGAGTTACTTTATATGTACGTTGGGGCTACATCACGTGATCTTTTCATCGAATCAACAACTAAAAGAACGTGACTTGGCACTGCTTCTGGGTAATTTTCTCCAGTGGAATGATTGAAATGTCACGTGATGTATGCATGCTGACGAAATCTGCGTAAGGTCCATTATTTTGTTTCCCAACATTAACACTTAAGTTAAACTATTTTAACAATGCGAAACATTAAATTATAGGATTTCGTCTGTTTTTGCTATCTGAGCAGCAAAATCTTTTTAATATTGATCATCGCCAGGTTTACCAAGATATGACGCAACCTCTGAACCATTATTTTATTGCATCGTCTCATAACACGTTAGTGTTCATGCACAATTGTGAATCTTGCTTCTTTGAAATTGCACACTTGCTTTGTTTTTTATGATTTTTTCATTGGCAGATATTTGGTTGCGGATCAACTTATTGGTGAGAGTAGCGTGGAAGGTTACATAGCTGCCCTGAAAATGGGATGTAGATGTGTAGAACGTGAGTGCTTTTCCTGGCATAATTAGTTAAAGCAACATGCATTGTTTTACATCTCAGACTATCAGTTAATAACCTATAAATTACTTTTGAAAGGGTTTCAAATAGATATCCTAATAATATTTTCCAAACATTGAAGAGTTGACAAACCATTATTTTATTATTGGAAATTATGAAACAATAATTCTCAATGGCAAGCTAATTTTATTTAAAAGCTAATTTAATTAAAATTGCAACACTTTAGTTGACATTCAGGATGGATTGGATGGGGAACCCATCATTCATCATCGTTTCACTGCCACAACTAAAATATTGTTTAAAGATGTGCTCGCTGACGCCATCAAACCATATGCATTTGTGTCCTCTCGGTAAGCTAATGACCTTTTTTAACTTTCAAATTAACTACATGTATATTTAATATACATGTAGTAACATACTTACTTAATAAGTAAGTTTTTAACTCACTAATGTAAGAGGGAGGGGGGTGGGGGGTGGGAATGCTAAGATATAAATAGAAATAAATAAATTGTTTGCAGTATTTACAATTCTTGACGTCCAAAAGCATTACTCTTCAGTTTAGAAGTAGTCGATGTGTTCTTCACTTTAATTGGTCAATAATGAGACACTGAAGTAAATTTGGATGTTGACTTGATGAATTTAATACTCTTACCTATAAAGCATAACTGGATAATGAAGCTTACCTACATATATTTGTTCAATGATATTAAAATTGTCAGCATTTTTCTTATGGTTTTATTTTTTAATGTGTGTAATTCAAACAGAAATAAGCTCGTGAAAATATAACTAAGATTGTAGTCTGTAAGAGACTAGATGGAGACATGCACTACACTGTATGATTTAAAATATTGCCCTCTATTAATTTAGTTATCCTGTGATTTTATCCTTTGAGAATCATTGCTCTGCGGAACAGCAACGCACTGTTGCAGCTCATTTAAGAAATATCCTTGGAGGTTAGTGAGGAATTAACATCCTACTTTGGTCGTCTTTCGTTTAGAAACTGTTTTAATTTCTTTTGATGTGTCTACCGTTTAGATTTGCTATATACAACGCTGCCAAATGATGCTACTACTTTGCCATCGCCAGAAAGCCTGAAAAATAAAATAATCATAAAGGTAATTTATTACTTGAATTGGCACGAAGAAATTTGGAAATAGAAATTTGAAATGTTTGTTAAAACTATTTCCAAGGCTAAGAAGTTGGCTGAAGATGATGCCAATGACGATTCAATTGCAGATGATGACACTGAAGAAGAAGTGGATGGGGATAATTTAGGAAAAATGAAGGTAAAGAGTGGTAAGAATTAGTTCTACCTACTTCTTCATAAAAGTCATCAGGCTAAATAAGCAAAATTCATGAATTTCAGACAACTTCTATTGCCAAGGAATTGTCGGATCTCGTTATCAGTCGCTCCGTGAAATTTCAAAACTTTGAACATAATTCCGAAATGGGTAAATACATATGTGCCAAAGTTTTATTTTAGGAAAACCAATTCTATGACATTCATCCAATTTTAGTTATATGTATACTCTGGAATATCTTCCAAGTATTGTATGCTATTGTTATTTACCTTTTCCAGGTAAATTTTATGACATTGTTTCGCTATCTGAGAAAAGTGCCCTCAGATTAATTACTGATGAGGCTCGATCCTTCGTGACACACACTAACCGGCAACTTGTTCGAACGTATCCAGGGGGAAACCGCACTGATTCAAGCAATTATAATCCAATTCCAATGTGGAATGTGGGCTGTCAGATTGGTATTTTTTTAATCATTTTCTCTGAAAAAACCAACTCTTACAACTGAGACAGTTGAGTCTAGAAAACTTGATTTTTGAAAACTTTTCAGTTGCTCTGAATTATCAAACTGAGGATAAAGCCAATTTATTCAATCGAGCGATGTTTCAAGAAAATGGCAACTGTGGTTATATTCTGAAGCCTCAGTTTATGCTGGAAGGTAATACTGCATTAATGGTTCATTTTTAATCAAAGATAAGTTATTAAATTATAAAATTTAAGCGACTTTGCATTACTCGTACTTCTCATTCCTAAGTAGTAGGGTTTGCACATCACCTGTGTGTTTATGTATCGAAATAGACCAATGTTAAAATCCACAAACAACCATCTAACTGTGATGTGTTTTCTAAAAAAAATCAAATATGTAATTGATGCATGCATACTAACTGTGATATCAATTCTTTTGAAGTTTTCAAAGGTTTTAATTAAATTTTATCTGGTCTTTGCTTGTAATTCATCATGCAGGTCAGTTTTCACATGGCCACAAACATGCACATGGTTTTAAAAGCCCCTCAAGTATAGAATTTAGCAAGTGAAACTACAATTTTCCATAATTGCCGTCTAATCGGCCAGACATTTTTAAACCAGTAAGATAATCTGGCAACTTCCATCTTTGATAGGCAATGGCCAAAATTCACATAATGATAAATATGACATAATGTGGCAAATATGCAATTCTTCTACCATTCTTCTTACCGTACCATTCTTCTTACCATTTATAATGCTAGGAAATTTTGATCCAAATGATCCACTTGATGGCAAATACAAGAAAACGCTCATTATCAGGGTAAGACCGGCACCCGGCTATTCTCTTTGGCAACTTAATTGAACTTTTATGAGGCATTTTGCTGCTAATATCACTTGACTTTTAGATTATAAGTGGACAACACATTCCAAAACCAGGGCAAAGAATGGAATCTGATGGCGATGTGGTTGACCCATATGTAGTGATTAAAGTACGGGGCCATGAAGATGACAAGCAGAAATTCACTACCCAAACTGTTAAGGATAATGGTAAATAATTTTCATTATTATTTCTATTACAAGTACTATTTTAATGTTCAGTCTCTTTATATTTACATTACCATTAATTTATTCATACAGGCTTCAATCCAGTGTGGGATGAAGCATTCAATATACCAATAAAGTTACCAGATTTGGCATTCCTACATTTTATTGTGAAAGATCACAGCTTTTCGGGGAAAGATGAGAAATTGGGACAGTGTGTCATATCGTTTAATAGCGTTCAACAAGGTAAGACCTACCAGCTATGTAAATTATATATTTATGAAATATAACACTTATACATAAATTGTATACACATTATATTCAATTTGCAAACAGTATTTGCTATAAATACTGTTAACCTTGTGTATATAATTCTTATATAACCATGTTTGAATTACTTTCTTGCCTGCAAACCATATCTTACAAAAATTGACCTTAGGCACGCGTTAGGGGGCGTGCCCAATCTTATAGAGCCCACTTAGGTTCAATTATAATTTGCTCGTTAATTGTAATTGCAGGCTACCGTCATGTGACCTTGTTGGATCAGCGAGGATTTCCAATTCCTCCTGCTACCCTATTTATTCATGTTGTTATCAGTGATGCCAACTGCAAGCATTAATTGATCACTAACAGCCATTACTTCAAAGTAGTCAGCTGGAATTTTTATATACACATATCTATTTTTATACTCGGTTCTTCTCAAGCTTTGGGTGATAATATAAACTGATATTCGTTTCCTTTTTATATTTTTATGCCAGTTTAGAACCCACATGTTTTTATTCCTGCTTTGGAAAAAATATAGGAGACGCCAAAAATGTACATGCCCATAATGGCGTGAGGGGTATCGACATAAATATTGAATTTTTTTTTTTATAATGCACATTTGCATCAGTTTATTTGTAAAATATGGTAGATGAATTTCTAAAATTGACTGCAACTAACTTGATATGTTGCTAAACTGAAATGGTGCATTGTTTTATGAAATAACCCATATTCTAAGGATATCACAGTACTTTCCTGAAATATCAACATATTTTGGTAGACATGTTATAAGAATAAAGAGTGTATCTTTAGGAGTTTTCTTTTTTAAATTGGAAATGTTCATAAGCACCAGCATATCAACGAGAAATGAATCAGGATTGCATTCTATTTGAACTAATTTCTTTTGAGGTTGTTTTCTATCAAGAGATTAATTAACATAATGTGCTCTTGTATCGCTTCATACATAATACATAAAAATAAATATATACTGTGCATCTAATTTTTCTGCTCATGTTATGCTGGTTATCTGATGATAATAATGATTCCAAAGCTCACGTATAACATTTTATAAGATACCATAGGTCGAATATTGTGATAAACGTTCCATTATGTGCAATACATATGATAAATTGTTAATTGTATTAGCTGAACATCTTGAGATTTTGTTGAACTTGTTTGTTAAATAGTGGAACAAAGTATTATGATTTTCCCACTCCTGCACACTCCTCACGTTGTTATACGATTTTCAAAATTTCGTTACCCCAAACTTGTTTAAATACTGTATGAGATTATCATGTGGCCATATAACATAATGCGCTCTTGTATCGCTTCATACATAATACGTAAAAATAAATGCAGCTATTTTTAGAAATCGATTCAAGGAAGATTTTCTATAACACTGTTTTATTTATTCTTCTAAGATCACTTAATCGTTTAAAAACGAAATGGTTGCGGCAATTTAGCAAATTAATTTAATAAGGTTTTCCAATTGACCACTAGCACCCACTCTTAAAGTTGTTCAAATTGTGTTCCAAGGGCAATTAATTGTAATTGCCTCATAAACTGACTTATAAGTAGTTACACGAATGTATCGCCAACGATTGTTACTTTTCTCGAAGAGCTTTGAGAATGAAGCTTATAAGGTTTTGAATACTTGTAGTCTGGCTTTGCTGAGCTTACAGTGTGATAAATAGATATATTATGTTATCTGTCTATAGTGTAAATGCATAAAAAATTTCAAAAATCTTGTCTAAAGGCTATAAGTCAATAATTTATTGTTTCCATAGGAATTATCAAACGTGCCCATGCAATGCTCTTAATTTTGAAGACATTTTATGTAACAGTGACATGTATTCAGGGAAATTTATCACCTGATAAGTACTGATACCGATTATTTTTTTCTTTATTTGTCATCCTTGCTGAGTTCTAGCAGATAACTTTCAATTGCACTTTAAAAGCCCACCAAACTGCAATTCATTATAATACACTGTTTATTCAGTTTTATAAGCCAAAAAGCAGAGCAGTATTAATTTTTGCTAAAAAGGAATAATGACTGCTCAATCATCTAATGGAGATTCGCACTTTTTACATTTATCAGGTAAGTTAAAAATTTACTAATTATTGAATGGATTATAACTGTAAACGTTCTTTTATTATATTTTTCTTTGAGCAAAACTAAATGTTAACTTTACAATACAGATACATGTACGTACTAATCAAAACTGCTCAGCAAAGCACAAGTAGAGGATCATCATGCAGTGTGCCTTCCTAATCTTGCATCATCCTCTAATTATGTTGATCAGTATAGATTAACAGTATTATGTTTTTGTGGTTAATGTGACTGTGTACAGTAATTCCAGCTTAAGTATTTAGGAAATGATATTGAAATGTTTCCCAGTTTTAGCGAAATCGTTGAGAAAATTGTAACAATTGAATCTTTCAAACTTTATTATATTTATCACCTATCACATTCGTTTGCATTTTTTTTATTCCACAGTACAGTTTCATGTATAAACAAATTTTTAAAAACGTACATAGTTTATTAGAGGAATTACAGTAGATATTAATGATTTGGATATGGAATTTTTGTACTTTTTACGATTTAATCTAGCAATGTAATAATTTTTTTATAATTTTTAACTATGATTTTTAACCATGTCGTTTAAACTTTAACTAATGATTCTAAATATTTTCCTCTCAACGCGGCCTATAACCCCCTAAACCTGTGATTTTGATACGCCGACGTTAAATTTTGAATTCTTGCCACATTTATTAATCATTTTTTTTTAAAAAATCGTGCGATTGGCAACATTTTATATATAAAAAAGAAATGAATAGCAATGGGAAAATAAATCTACAATTGTAGTTATAATGCTTCCTATATATTTAATTTATTTTACGGACGTGTATTTTAAATGTTATGATTGTGGTTATAGGGCTTTGGGATCGCCTTAATTTGGTACATATGAAACATATTTTCAGCCGAAGGTGTTCAAAATTCTGGAGAAAATGACATTTTTAAAAAAGGAACAGACTTCTGGAAGGTGCGAGCATTCAACAAATGGTATAGGCGAAAGTATTTTTTGAATGTCAATAAACAGCAAATAATCTATCAAGGTTCTCATAAATTTGGTTGCGGTGCCCCGCCAACGTTGTCAAGTAAGTGACTGAAGAATTTCCACGTTGCTGAAATTAATGAATCTCCATGGCAATGACTCTTAAATTACATTATTTTCTTAGTTGACATTTCAGACATCAATGAGATAAGAAAGGGTTGGGCAACAGATACGTTTAACAAAGTGGCTGATCATGTTCAGAAACAGATTAGTCGGCACCCAGAAAGAAAACCATTAGTGGATGAAAACGTTTGTTTCTCTATTCTCTATGGAAGACCATCACAAACATTGGATCTTGTGGCTTCTGATGTGACTACGAGAGATAGCTGGATTGCTGAGCTGACAAATATTATAGATAAAAAAAGAAGCAGTACATATGAACAGAAGAGATCAGAATATCCTTTCTAAACTAATGTTTAGAAATGTTATTTTAAAATAAATGGACATTTTGATATTTGAGGTTTAACACATTATGTATGCACTAATACTGTCCAAGCACAACAGCATGCGAAGTGCAAGCAATGGAAAAAGCAATTGAAAAATATATATGATTATTGCAAGTAACAGATAAACATGTTCATTGAACCACTAAACTAAAAATAGACTTGTTTATTACATTTTTTAGCAAATTTATGAAAATAGTTTTCATGCTCTTATTAAAACTCCTTTCGGCATTACTGGTTGAAAAAGCACAAGTATTTGCATTTCGAGACGCGAGTTTTGCTGTTTATTTCTTAACTTAAGAAACTTCCTTGAAGAAAACATTTAGCATGGCTGACAGAAACGACGACAAAACGCTGACTTTTGACGAGTGCGTAAAACTTTTGAAGAAAGATCTAAACCTCAAGATGCCTTCGAAGAAACACGTGAAGGAACTCTTCGACAAGGCAAACATTCGTAAGACAACCAATGGAAAAGAAGAGGTTCTGGACCAAGATGAATTTAAGATATTTTACGAAAGCATATGCAAGCGAGTGGATCTCGAGTTAATTATGATGAAGTCAGCAAATTTTCATTATGATGTAATTTAAACAATTCATTTATTGCGCAATGTGATGCTATAATGGGTCAAATATATTTTTCCATTGTCAGGTTTGGAAAAAATGGAAATGCATTAATGGGACCAGAGGAATTGAGTAAATTTCTTCTCCAAGAGCAAAAAGTGCAAAATGACTTTATTATTCATTTTTTAATTATAGTACGATTTCCTTAACGAACGATATTAATTGAATTCTGTTTATTAATTTGATGTTATATTTCAGATGCATGGTCCTTGTCAACCGAGTGACTGCCAGAACATCATTAAACAATTTGAAAGTGATCAGGCTAAGGAATTAACTCTGCCAGGTAAGTTATAGAATACGCTTGGATGTATCTTTATTCAATTTCTAAATTCGTAACAGGATGTTCTAATCCCTAGGTTTCACTAAATTCATGATGGCCGACAAGCAGCAGTTCCTTTTCAACGCGGAACACACTAAAGTATACCAAGACATGACGAAACCTCTTAGCAATTACTATATTGCGTCTTCCCACAACACGTAAGTGAAGGCCAAAATTCATAACAAAAGTTACAATTTCCGTGCTCAACTTGAATTTTGGTGATAACATATGAACAAGCCCTATTTTGATAAAGCCACGTTTCCTTGAAAGTAACTGGGCATAATTACAAACAAAAACAAAATTTCAACCAAGAGGCTAATTTTTTTAAATTAAAAATTTGGTTAAACTACATTTAAATAGCGATACATTTTTAGTAATTTTAATAGTTGAAAATTCCATTTAAAAGGGAGTTTAGATAAAATTTAGGTTTTCTGCTTTTAATTCAATGTAAATTTTAATTGTTAATACACGAAGAGTCATTTTATAAAATTGAAAATTGGCCAATTTCACAAACAAAAAATATTTTAGCTATTTGCCATCCTATTCAAGCCAGTTCAGCGAATTGTTTTTTACTGACTGATTTCGTTGTTTTCAGTTACCTCATTGGTAACCAGCTTTCAGGAGAAAGTAGCGTTGAGGGGTATATACATGCATTGAAGCGAGGATGCCGTTGTGTTGAACGTAAAAGCGATTTATAGACAATAATAATGAAATTTAATTTAGATAATCGAAAAATTAATAAAATATAATTTTAGTGGATTTGTGGGATGGTGAAGATGGCGATCCTGTTATTTACCACGGACACACGTTTGTATCAAAAATAAAACTTAAGGACGTTCTTGCTGATGGAATAAAACCCTACGCATTTAAGGATTCCCAGTAAGTTTTATTTTTCATTGGTGAATTTAAAATCTAGTTTTAGAGAGGAAACATATCGTATTTTTTAGAACAGATTTGGCAATTTTAAGCACAACTTATTTTCTTTTCATGAAGATATCCACTTATTTTGTCACTTGAAAATCATTGCTCCCTGGAACAGCAAGAGAAAGTGGCTTATCATATGAAAACGATTCTGGGAGGTAAATATCATGAAATAACATTATTTATTCCTGGAGATTAAAAAATGTTAAGTTGCATATAATTTGCATCTCGTTTAGATATGCTTTACTTATGTACGCCGACTGTTTTGCGCGATATGGACAAATTGCCATCACCTGAGAATTTAAGAGGAAAAATTATCGTAAAGGTAGATTTTGTATAGTGTATAAATAGACATTTTCGGTTTAAACTTGACAATGTCTAAATGTTTGCTGTGATTTCGTTAAATGAAAGGCCAAAAAATTACCAGAAGCCGACGAACTCGATGATGTCGATGAGATGGATGATCCTTTGGAATCGGAACCAGAAGACGACTCTGAAGAAATGGATGATGCTGACAAGAAAGAGTCGAAAGCAAGCGATTACAAGCCTTGATGTTTAAAATAATACTATTTCATTTTGATACGAGCAATAAGTAGGCTAGATTTTTGCGAATTTTTAAAAGTAAACTTGAAAAAATTAGCCTTCATTTCGATGAATTCTTTAGGAAAAATTTCTTTTAGAAACTAGATACAATTTAAATGATTACGAATAGTGCACCATGAAAATGCAAAACCGGCCATTTCGTCTTTAAGGGTAAAATGGTCGTTGCATCCAATAGCGATATAATGAGGAATATTTTCGATATACTTTTCTTGTACTGCATATTTATTTTACATGTAAGTTTGGCCAAAAATTCATTTTTAACAAAAATGGACTGTTTTCTCCACGAATTACCAATTTAAAAATCCTTAAATGCGCGACTAATTAAATATTCGCATTTTATAAAACTTCGCCGTACCGCATGTACTCATTATAAATTTGATTAATAGGACAATTTTCATTTTTAGTTTCTTCATACATGTACACGGTATTTTATTTAAAATTTAACCATAAACCATTTAGAACAATATTATTTCATCAGGAAAAATGAATTATTCAGTAACTAATTTAACATAGTAAGGACTATATATCGTTCGTAATATCCACGTGGATATTACGAATGTCTGATAGTTTCGAAAATCTTTCAGGTGAAAAGTTTATCGTTATCAAAGGAGCTTTCCGATGTGGTTGGCATTTGTCGCTCAGTGCATTTCAAGAACTTTGAATACAATTTGCAACACGGTAATTCGAATGTGCTTATGAAATTTACAGATTGGCTAACAGAAACATTTGTGATGAACATTTACGATTACGAATACCTGATGTTCCAATGTGTACATAT
Source organism: Ommatoiulus sabulosus (assembly GCA_034697705.1). Classification (NCBI taxonomy): domain Eukaryota; kingdom Metazoa; phylum Arthropoda; class Diplopoda; order Julida; family Julidae; genus Ommatoiulus; species Ommatoiulus sabulosus. The sequence goes on from JAQGAO010005603.1 coordinate 12,815, forward strand.
AATAATTAAAAACACTTTTATTTTCCAGACAAATGCTACGATATCGTTTCTATTTCGGAGAATAAAGCACTAACTTTAATTGAAGAAGATGCGCCAGCATTCGTGGAGCACACTAAACGAAATTTAGTACGGATTTATCCCAAAGGAATTCGCACTGGATCCAGCAATTACAAGCCAATTCCGATGTGGAATGTTGGGGCGCAAATAGGTAGAAAAAAAGAACGATTTTTTATTTTCATCTCCTAATTTAGTGGTTTATTATTCACGATACATTCTTTCATTGTTTAGTGGCTCTTAATTATCAAACTGCGGATAAGCCAAACCTCATCAATGCAGCAAAATTTATGACTAATGGAAACTGTGGCTATATTTTAAAGCCGAAATTTATGTTGGAAGGTAAATTGGTTATTCAAATCAGTGATCAACAGACTAGGGGTTTCATTGCTACTGATATCATAATATATATACAGGGTGACTCCAAAGGTCATGCTCAAACTGAAGAGGGAGGTAGAGGAGTGAAAAATAAACACCTTTCAATCGGAAAAACAATTGC
>JAQGAO010005604.1:0-13366 GCA_034697705.1 Ommatoiulus sabulosus
ATCAGTATAAAATGCACTGATATCAGTATGATTTTACTGATATCAGTATATTTTCATACTGATCCTTCAACCAGGGACATCTGACAGAATGTGGCCTTCAAGACAAGCTTCTTTTAAACTACAGAATGCGATCGATATAATAAGGCAATAAGTTAATATGGTCAGTCGATGATGTCTTGGCAAAAGACAAGATTCTTTCACGTACAATGTTATAACCGAAATTGGCTATGACTTTCGATTTTCTCAACGACACGTCTTGTTGTTATTGACTTTTGTCGGTCGTTTCCTGCGCTCATAATTAATCATTTCCTTTTGTCACAATATCTATAAATAAAACGTTATCGAGGCTTGACAATCAAGAACGATAGTCATCCGTGTACATCATCTGCTTGTTTGCTGCCAAGATAATAAAATGTCAATCCAGAATGACGCCATATTTATTGTTTAATACAAAATATTTGAAACAAATGTTTGTCTTCATAATAACTGGTCTCATATGCAGCATGTCTCAGGAATGTCTAGCTGATACCATGACGTTTATGGGTAAGCTAAAATACCTTAATTTGACATAATTTCCATTTAGAATAATTACATGTACGCTTTATAATTTCTAATTGGAATTATGATAATGACGTCATTATTTGTTTTAAATTCTGATAACAAAATTATTCAGTAAAACTGATTTACGAGCTTGTTGTAAAATAGGTGTACATTTGTAAACATTAATGTAAACAAAATCAACCATTAGCAGAATTAAACGATGCAAAAGGGAGGCCATGCTAAAACGTCCCTACATCATTTCGTAATACAGTGAAACCTGTTAAAAATGACCACCAAAAACAAATGCAAAGTTGGTCACTGTACACAGGTGGTCACTATACAAATAATGCGTGAATTACATTAAAATAAGGAACTGTACACTGTACTTAAACAAGTAGACTGTATTAAATGTAGAAAAAAAACCAGACCAAAAAAGTACAGAATCATCATGTCCATGAGTTAAAAAAAGATGTAATGTGACTCATCAGTTATCTGGTCACTTTATAAGGTACATTGACAATGTAAAAATTGCAAAAAAAGACAACACACACTGAAAGTTAATTCAAGTTCAATTTAACAATGATGTCTAAGTCGATCGCAACTGACGTAGGAGCTTTCTCCTGAAAATGGGCTCGACCCCCCCTACCATATGGTATTTAGTTGCTGACTGTAGGGTACTGAGTTAAATTGAATTAAAAATTAATGCTTCTACATGGTTAGCTCAGGGCCCATTTTCCGAGTTTACAAATTTAAAAAATTTTCCACGTTTCCCAAAGAAAATATTGTAAAATTTCCCACGTTTGCTGTGGACAAATTTTCAAAAATCTCTAGGTTTCACGAGTTCAAATTTATAAAATTTTCCACATTTTTCGAGGACAAAATGGAAAAATATTTCACATTTTCCTAGTAAAAATTTTCAACATTTTCCTAATACAAAATTGTCAAACCTTCAATTTTTTCAAGCAGATGCTTTTAATATTATACATTTTTCTCTGTTTATTTTTAAAATTGTCATTATTGAATTTTGCAAATTATTTTCCTGTATCGATTTATTCAAAAAATGTAAATTTTTGTCATGGTTATTGAACATGAAAAAAATTTAAAACCTGGAAAAGTCAGGGAAAAATTAGGGAAGTTGAAGATTAAATTTTTGGGGGAACCCTGTTTATGGATAACGAAGTGAAATAATTGAGTAATACTTATTTACATTCTCAAATTCCCTAAGCGTTAATTTTGTGTTAATTGTAAACAAATATAAATCGACAATTGTGCAATTTTTAAATCCAAATTATTTTCCATCGTAATGTTTATAAAAGAAGCATTAGAGAATATTTGCTGTTATGCATAAAACAATTTTCAGTACAATTCCATACAGAATGCGCCATTATTAGATTCTTTTAAAATAGCACTAAATGGCGAATAGAACAGACTGACAATAAAAAGTGGATTGATTCATAACACCGAATTCGAAGGCCTTATGATGCTAAAATCAAAGTGAAACTTGAACTGTGAAACTTACCCCTGGCGACCTTCCAAGGTCGCATTGCCTAATTTTGGCTTGTTATTGGAATGTTGAGCATGTAGCATGCATGCTCCACATTCCAATGGGCATATAAAAGGCCGTCTATCGGCCTACAGAGGAGGAAGTTTCCAAGCAGGGATTGGCACGATCGGGTTGCTCCCCCATGTTGGGGCGAGTGCCCTTTTTTGTACGCTTGATGTTTCTCTCTTAACTTGGCCTTCATGGCAGTTTTGTATCGCGATGGAAATGCTTTACCAACTAAATAACCCGGTTAACTGTACTTCAGTCTTTACTTTGGCTACTTTCGAGGCGCTACAAGGGAGCTCGCCCAAAATATACCCCCCCGGGCCCTGTAGGGCGCCCAAGGACCAAGGCTAGCTCCTCACACCTCCTTTTACCTGATAATTTCATTGACTGGAATGGAGATCGTACAGTGTGTTAAAAAAATGTAATGAAGCAAACAATTCCAAACATTTTCTTACCAAGAGGTTCATGCACAAGATTGGCATGAGAACCATGAATATGACCAGCATCGTAAATGTGAAGTAAGGAAAGGGTAAAGTTGGTGTCATGCCCAGCATGTGCTCGCTCCTGTTTCGAAATTTCGTTGAACCGAATGGCAAAATGTCATGGGACTCGTAAAAAGGCCGCACGTAGGTACCCATGAAATCTATGTCGCCCAGCATCATGGCAAAGACCCTCACTAGCGACATGGGTGCGCTGACGAAGGCTAGTTGGTCGCCCTGAAAATTCAAAAAATTCATGTAAATCAATGACTTTATAATCCATGAATGTCCATGATGATCTTGATTGTTATTTCAAATTTTGACTTTGTGGTTATAACTTTGAGAAAAAGTCCTTTACAAATGAGGATAACGGTTCATTCTATAGGGTTTAGGAAAATTTCAGAAATTGTATGAATGGTTTCGTTTAATAAGGGAAAAATGAATATACAATAAAGTTTATTAGCATAGAAATTCCTTAAAAGTGTCTAATTTAGGAAGTCTAGGAAAATATTCTTTCATACATTTGGAGGTGTATTAATAAATTAATGGCGTTGGCTGACAGAAAAATTTCTCCAAAAATGATGAAAATAGCGGTTTTGTTTTCTGAATTTGGTCACATCTGCAAAATTATTCATTAGCGTTAGAATCATTGATTCCTGAAATTAACAATATTATAAGCCAAATTCTCGTTTTTAAATTATGGTGGGATTTACGAAAAAAAGTTTGCAACACTGACTTAGAGGAAAATCCCCTCAATTAAAGAATGAAAGAAAACGACTAAGTGTCTTTTGGTTGAAACAATCGAAAAAACTAAAAGATTGATTGACGTTTATTATAAGCATAATCAAAACATTTTGAAATCTTGTCATGAAATGCTGAAAATAAACAAACTGATGTCTCTTAAATATTTTAATTTAAATTAAGATGCATAATGTTGTTCAAAAACAGCATTGTCTTGAACTGGTCATAAATAAATTATCTTTAAAGAACCTTTCAAGATACATTCCTGTTGTTGGCAAAATGGGTAGTGTAACCATTTTTTTATCTTCACAAACATTGACTAGAATTTTGACAAGAATTTCATATTTCTTCTTACCCCAATCATGAGAATGTGAAAAGCGAATCCAAATGCAAAGATCAGAATTGAAAACAACAGCAGAACTTTCAGTAGAGTGTTCAGAATTTCCAGAAACATGACCACATATATTCCGATCAAATCAAATCTGAAAAATAGTTATTTTGTACAGTTATTTTATTAAGATTTATGTTAAATGGCAAGGCGTACTAAACACGTTTACAACGAAATCCCGTTTATAGACAAGTTTCTTTGTTGTAGCCTTTGATTAGATTTACTTCAGTTGGGTATAAGTATATATGAAAAAAAAAAACGCTTGGGACAAAAGGAAATTTCAATCCGCATGTAGATTATATGTTGGTCGAAGGATTTCGTTATAACCGGTTTTGACTGTTCAAAATTTCCACCATAAAACAATCGTAAGTTTTTAAAAGAAGGCAACCTTTGTAATGACATGAGGAAATTAAACCAGGCCAAGAATACTGCAATGGCTGCACATGAGATGTGGTAACTACGAATTTCTTCTGAAAATACTGGCCATATCGTTATAATGGATGTGACGTACAGTGTCCACTCGAATAAGTTTATTAAATCAAATAAATATTTAAGCCTCTGAAATAAGAAAACGATAATCAGTGAAGTAACATTTTAAACGACATTAAAAAAACAAAATGACATTTCAGATTTGTGTAAGCGAGACTAGAATATTATAGATAATTCCACTGTGGTTTTAAACGTGGTTTGTAGTAGTTCTAGCTTTTAATTATGTTCAGAAATCTTTAGTTCTCTCAAAATTATTCTGATAAATTTTGAAACAATATGCCGTTTACTTTATCATCCACATATGGATAAGGAATTTCACATTAAAATAGTGAAAGTTATTTTTACCTGTTGATAAAGTTGAAATAATTCCTTGGTAACATTTAATGTTATAAAGATCAGGACTACCACAGCTATGGCGTAACAGGATGTTGTCGATTCCAACTGTAAAGGAAGCATTTCTGCTGTTTAAAAACAAATTCTTGCATCTCTTCGAATTTACAAAACATGTTTATTAATGAAATTGGCCAATTAAAGTTTGAATGTTTCACTATTTTTTTGGAGAATTTATTATTTATTTGTACATCTTCTTGTACATATATGTTCCAATTATACAGTATCTAGTTTAAAATTGATTGCAGATGTTATGCAACCTCAATGTTTAGTCTAAGTTTATAACAATATAAGCTATTTACCTATTGTCCTTTATTTACGAGGGGATATGGAAAAAAACCTCTGTATTTGAAAAAGACCTGACTTGTCTTTTGACAAGTCTGAAGATGAAGTCATTCTTAGTCGAGATGATGTTAATTCAGTTTTAAAGTCATTAAAATTATTTGCCTTTCACAAATGTGACGCTCTAATTTCAAGTGTATTACTGCATGGCAGAAAAGACCATTATATAGAATTCAACTACTGTATGATTATCGTCCAGAGATGCAGCATGTCGTTAATTTCTCGCTTTTTTAAATAAATGCAATGAAATGCAAGATCATTAAATTATTAATAAGATGTAGAGTACTAAGAGTAGTCATTTTTTAAGAGTAGTTTTTGCTTTTTTTATATATTGAACACCTGTCAACATTGAACAAATTTTACTGCTTCTCAACGTTTCGACAAAAACTTTGTCTTTCTCAGGCGCTGACAATGACAAATGAACAATTGACAGAGAAATATGTTAATACAAATTGTACATAAATTGTCATGGAAATACCCATGAAATGCAATATAAGATTAGCTCAATAAAATTGGGAAAATTCACACAGCATTAATTTTAAATTGAATTTTTACAACAAAATGGCAGGAAATAAAAGAAGAATAAAGACAAAGAAAAAACACAAACCATGTTCCCAAGTGAGTTGAAGCCCTTCAATTATCTCTAAATTTTCTTTTAATGCTGCTCAACGTTTCGACAAAATCTTCCTCAGGAGCTGATCATGAACTGAAGGGCTTCAACCTCATGTGCGAGCATGGTTTGTGTTTTTTATTTGTCCTTATTCTTATTTTATTTCCTGGCTTGTTTTGTAAAATTCAATTGCAAATTAATGATGTGTGACTTTGGTCAAACGTTTTGAATTGAGCTAATCTTATATTGCATTTCATGGGTATTTCCACCAAAATTTATTTGACTATTAACAGATTTCATGTCAATTGTTCGTTTGTCATTGCTCCTGAAGAAGACAAGGTTTAGTCTTTATATTTGGCTTGATTTATTTACGCTAAGACCGTTTCTAGGATGCATTTTGTTTGATATTTTGGACTTCAGAGCAGTTCTACTGTTCTTCACATTCCCCATTAAGCACCTCATCTTACATTAGAAATATTTAAGCCGTTTTCTTCAGTCATGTTATGTATTGCTTCCTTCAAAGGCTGCACCCTGGTGGCCACGAACGACGTTAAGAGCACCAGAAAGATTATATAAACGAACAAATTGGCCACATGGAAGTGCATTCCGTAAGCATGCCTGTAAATAAACATATCAGGGGCGATGAATGCAAATTCAAAATTGCTGCCTGTGTATACTCATTTTTCTTACCATTTCATTTCCATGTACTTTTGGCACACAGGGTGCGAAAGTAGATCCACTCTTCCGTTCTGCACCATCGTCTGTAATGAGACTAATTTCAGATTGACATGTCTTTCGAAAATCTGAAGAATTCCAAAATACAATAGACAAGCTTGCATTCATGGCTGGCAGTGGCGGCAGTCTGGCCCTACTGTTTTTCTTGATGGCCAGCAGTACTTGCGCTTTTATTTGCTGAAGTGGCATGAAGTTGTACCTGATCTGAAAGTTGCAATCGAAACGTGATTACAATCCCTTTATTAATTTTATTGGGCTGACATATGTAAAGCATTGTTCTGTTCAGGGAGGATTCCAGTCCACAAAGGATTTTCCACGAATCCACAAAACCTCCAACAAATCCATTAACTTTCTAGGTATTAATTGCGAATGCGAAGTATACCAGAAATCAAATGCAAATTTCTCCTCATAGTTATGAACTAAATTCGCACATTTCCTTTTCTATACTAATTTAAATTTCCTCATACAATGTATTCATTTCGATTTTTCTTCTGGTAGTCAAACAGGGAATTTCCCCAAATTGGTTGGACCAAAACCTTCGAAGTTGGTAAGAGGGCGCGGTGGGGAGCCTCCTCAACCTAACTTAACAACACACCCTTGCCATAATTTATGTTGTGTTTTTTAATATCTCAAACATATAAACTTGACGCAACTTGCAGTTAATGCTTTTTTTAAATGTCATTCTCATGTAGGCCTACTAAGTTTCTATTCTACGAACTTTTTGGGTGTCCCTAGATCAAGGTTGATATGATCATGCGGAGTCGACAGTATCTGGCAATTTCTGTACCAGAGGAAAAATTAATAGCCGTACTCGGGAAATGACGTAGCTTTACGTGGAAAACGTAAATGTAAATTTATATAGTTCCTCCTGATGTGGGCATATGCGCACTAAGCATTTCTTGTTCTACGCTTTCTAATAAATACTGTACTGTATATGTACAGTACATCCACATGTCATATGTTAATTGTTTAGTGTTATAATATATAATGTAATATCAGAAGTATGGTACGGTATACGGTATGTAAAACATGTACATGTATATACATGCATTTTACATATACTGTATACTAAGTATTTTACATGTAAAAACCATGTTTTTAACATGTTGAATACATATGCTATATGTAAAAACATGTTGAATACCTATGCTATATGTAGAAACATGTTGAATACCTATGCTATATGTAAAAACATGTTGAATACTATATATGCAATATGTAAAAAACATGTTGAATACCTATGCTATATGTAAAAACATGTTGAATACCTATGCTATATGTAAAAACATGTTGAATACCTATGCTACATGTAAAAACATGTTGAATACCTATGCTATATGTAAAAACATGTTGAATACCTATGCTACATGTAAAATGAATTTATATACATTTGTAAAAAAGCACATCCGAGTTCGACTGACATGTATTACCTTTTTATGTAGTGTTTAAAATTGTGGTAGCGACTTTTCTTTTGCAAGGTATGAAACGTACATTTTTGCCACACGTACAGAATATGTACCAGTATATTATTTACATTTTAGCATTGCGTTTTGTGTCTCACTGACTTGTAGATTAGCATTGAGATTACTGGTTTTCAGATCGAACTTGCAGTATGACACAAAAAAAGAATTTGAAAAACTATATGAATCTCGACAAAAAAAAAATAAAAAAGAATTCTACTTTACGTGAAAATCTTTGGAATCTTTTTTATGCGCTGATTGGGTGATGGAACGATCCAAAACGCCCTGTTTGAAGCAATATTTAGAAACAAACAAAATATTAGTGAAGTTTTTGCGGCAACACTTATTAAATTGTACTTTCTTCTATGAATGCTTAAAAATTATAGTTAATGATGGAACTATATAATATACAGCACACGTAATACACTGTATACTTCCTAAATATAGAATGATCAATTTTGAAAATGAAAAGTATACTGTATAACCTACTGACCGTCAGGTGGTTACAACAGTAATCATATAGTAATCACTAACTCACGTAATATTCTAATTATGAAAAAATTTATTATATCGTCAAAGTTGCTGACGCTAACAACGAAACCTTTCAAATCCAGTTAATGGACCTTATGCAGATTTCGTCAGCACATATTACGTGACATTTCAATCGTTCCATTGGCGAAAATTACCCGTAGGCAGTGCCGAGGCACGTTCTTTTAGTTGTTAATTCGATAAAAAGATCACGTGATTTAGCCCATATACGTAACTCTGCATAAGGTCCTTTAATTTTTTAACTTTATATGCCTCTTTGTTTTTTTAGACGTAGATATTTTTAATGTTTTTTAATATAACATACTTGTATATTATAAAATGACATAAAGAACTTAGCCAAGAAATAGATAGCATGTACCAAACTAATTATACAGGGTGTGCATTTCCGCATTGTACAGGTGTAGATGTGTATGTAGAGGGTCCAAAAGGGAGTCATTTGAGATAGGGAACTTATGGGCGCAGACGTCAAATAACGAAGATAATGGTTTACAGTGTAATTGTATCATTGCAAAAGTTTATTTCACAATTTAAATGCTGCAAACCTGCACTCAACGTGTACAAAAACGAATTACAATTACATTCACAGAGCTGAAAAGACATTCCTTATGTGTAGGACACAAATCGCCACTTTACAAAAGGTGCTCAAATTGGCCACCGTTTTGCTCAATGCATTTATCAATGCGGGTCACCCAGGATCCTCGCATGTTCGCAAACATCTCGAGGCTTTGCCTTATGTGCTCACCAGCCATGACAACGCGAGCATTGAGGTCCTGTTCGTTTTCAACTGGGGTTTCGTAAACCATTTATTCCATTGCACCCCATAAAAAATATCAGGCCGTGTCAGGTTCAGAGATCTTGCTGGCCATGCAACAGGACCACCATGGCCGATCCACCTGCCAGGAAACCTCTCATTCAGGTACGCTCAGACGTCAACACCCCAATGGACCAGGCAGCCGTCATGTTAAAACCACATGCCTTTGTACAAGGCTAACGGAAGTTCCAGAAGCATCTCCTCTGAATCGCCATTATCTCCATTATTTGACGTCTGCGCTCATAGGTTCCCTGTCTCAAATGACTCCCTTTTGGACCATCTACACACACATCAACACCTGTACAATGCGGAACTGGACACCCTGTATTTCTGATATATTTCGGCCTACACTTATTTCTGATTCGTTGTTTTATTTTGTTACAGGACGCCATCCAAAAATCCCAATAAGGTGGGAACTGATTAACAATGATGAGGAAATCGGGAGATTGCTACTTCCTGTTTGCCACTTAAGGACTATCAAATTCTAAAATTATGGAACGAATCGAAGCAAGGTGGGATACATGATTTTATTTAAATGATATCATGCCATGATATCAATTGAACCATAATGCATGGCCCCACATCCTCAAACGGGTCCCGCTAGGCAATTTATGTCAGGAAATTTGTTACCAGAAATATTGTTGCTTGATATTTGATCATATTTTCCATTGTGTTTGAAAATATTTCCATCATAAAATATTATTTTCAGAGCTGTTTCCAGAATAGAAAATGTTCCTATTCTGAGCAATTAATTTCTGGAAACAACATATGACGTAATTGGTTTTACAGTCTAACCCAAAAGTTTCTTTTTGATACATAGCCAATCAGGAAAGACATGATAATTAACAGATATCATTAAGTAAGAAACATTTTCCGTAAATGTTGTCACACACGAGGCAACTTATATTTGGAAATTTTTTCCAGATATATATTCCTGCTTGATATTTCCCCGTGATTTGAAAATATTTCCTTCGTAAATATTATTTTCAGAGTTGTTTCTAGAAAAGAAAATGATCCTATTCTGAGTAACTTATTTCTGGAAACAATATCTGACGTCATTAGTTTTACAGTCAAGCACAAAAGTTTCTTTCTGATGCATGGCCAATCAGGAAAGACTAATTCTAATAAGCAGTGTTGCTAACTTAATTAGCTTACTTACATTTCCCTTTGAAACAATGTTGTCAAATGCTCTAGGGATATATTCGGAATTATCTTGCTCCATGTGTGCAGCAAAAGAAATTTTTTTCAGTTGAAATCAATTTTCTGCAATTTCCAGCAATTTATTTCCTGATATAATTTGCCTCGTGTGTGACGGCCTTTACCTTCCAATCACGGTACTTACCGATACGAGTGGTTTGCTATCTTGACCACAAATGACCTGGAAACCACCATGCTTTGTGACCCCTTGGAAACGCCGGAAATGCTTCGACCAATTGTGTGAGGCCACGTGCTCCTTCAACGTCAAATTAGCATAGGCATTTGGACGGCGAATTCGCTCCGGAATTCTTCCTCTGAAAAAATTTCAAAAATAAATCCTGTTATACTGGTATAGGTTTGCTTAAAATATAGAGAAAATTAAGGTCAGTTTGGTATCAAAGGGCTAAAATCTAGGAAAGAAGATTGATGGTGATCATGATTGAAAAAATCATATTGGGATTGTTTTGATGTAGAACTACGCCTTTCCACGATTTAACCCACAATTGCCCCACAAAACCTTCCAAAAAAAGGACATTTATAATGAATGACGTCATCCTAGAAAATGATGACGTCAACTATTAAAATTCTGATGATGACGTACGTCAGCCATTAAAAATTTTGTTGATGATGCCATTTATTTTAAATTCTTATTATGACGGCATTCATTAAAATTCTGTTGATGACGATATTTGTAAAGTTTTGGTGAGGACGTCATTCATTCAAATTCTGTTGATGACGATATTTGTAAAGTTTTGGTGAGGACGTCATTCATTAAAATTTGAATGGTGACGTCATTAACATAATTTTTATGAATGACGTCATCATTCGCATTTCAATGCATGACGTCATAATTTACTATGTAACTTCAAGCGTAGCTAGGTCCTATAGTTACGCCAATGGACGTAGTTCTATTTTGAAAAAATTGCAGAATAGCACAGCAATGCTGCTGTACCTTATTTTGCCTGGGGAAGGTTCCATTTGGAAAGAAGGCTTGGATTAAATTGATTTTGAATTTTTTGAGCTCCAATACAGGAAAACACTGTTTGGATGTTTTTTAACTCTGGAGTAATGACAATATTTTCGAGAATCCTTGACACACTCTACGTACTTCCACATTTCTTCCACTCCTACAGAATCGTACACGGTGGCCATTGTGGGCAGGCTGTGGCACGTGACCATGTCAATTCTTGGGTAGTGGAAGACGTAAATGAGGCACTTTTCTTCCTGTGTTGAAAATCCACCCTGTAAAAAAAAAGAATGTGTTAGATTTTTTAAATATTACAGCACCATAAAGATTTACTTGCCGATTTTGATTCAAATCAATTGTTTTAAGCAACCATACGATTGTTGATTATAAGATTTGGTCAAAATTAGATCATTTGGTGCATATATACGCATAAATATTTCTGCGTTATTATTTTTTATGCGAATATATACGCATTGATTATTGCTGTTGCATTAGTTGAATTAAAGCGACTTTTTTCAAATATTCAGTAAACAACAATGGAAACAAATTCGAAAAAATTACACGAAATTCTTTAAAAGTATACATTTTGAACAATTAGCATAAGTAAAATAAAAATATTGCAATTATTGTCCGGAATAATTTTAAAAAATTCGGAATTTTGACGATTTCACTCATGAATTTTTCAAAGTTTTCCAGTCTTTAATTTTCAATTTCGCAAAATTGTCAACGTTTAGATTGATCGATATTTGCATAATTTTCTAAATTTTAAATGTTGTGGTCAATATATTTAGCAAAAATTTCTACGTATTAATTGTTAAATTTATCGGAATTTTCCAAGTGTTAATGATACAATTTTGCAAAAATTTTGAAGGTTATCAGTGATCAATTTTGCAGAATTTCCCACTTTTCAATGTTAAATTTTGTACTTTTTCATTGATTAATGCTCAAGTTTATAATGTTTAATTTCACAAAAATGTCCACGTTTTCATTCATTATCACAGCATAATTATCCACGTTTTTCAATTTTAATTTTGCCAAATTCTCCATGTTGTTGTCGATCAATTTTTGCAAAAATTTCCACGTTTTCACAGATAAATTTTGCAAAATTCCCAAAAAAAATATCTAAGCCACTGAATGGGGTTCCACCTTATAAGACAAACATTTTCATAAAAGTAAGTAGACGACTTCATTCGGTGTATATGATGTGAATTTACTTTTACAAAATATTTGAAATGAGCCAATATGCATATGCCTGCATTGCGGAAACCCGTTGCCATTTCATGCTCATAGGTGGCAGCATCATCAGTATCATGTTAGGTTGAAACAACTTCAAAATGTCGACATTGTCAACTTTTCATGAATGTTTACTACAATATGTGTTCAAGGTGAGATCGATGCATGTTAATCGTTTGTGTACATCATGGATAACAATTAAACGTCAAAAGTGTCATAAAATTGTTAGAGAATTCAATGGACTATTATCGTTTTAAAACCTTTATGTCCTGATTTGAATAGCAAATTCAGCTGTTTTTTTATTTAGTATTTCCCCCAGGCGCCAGTTTATTGAGGAAAAATCGTTTTAAACACAAGGCGCTAATTGTTAGCAAACATTTCCTCTTTGGCAACGCCATCTGTCAAAATACGATCGTGGTGCCCCCTTTTCAGTTCCCCTAGCGGATAAATCCATCACTTTTGGCAGCCTTTCTATCTTGCACGCCCCCACGTCAGTTGTTCGCAAATTTTATCTGCAAAACTGTGCTGTTGATGCATTAGCAAGGGGTCCAAGGGTTAAACACGGATAAGGGTGTTTGGGAATAACCATCGAACACCAGAGTATTCTAAAACGATGATAAGCCCTGTAAACATATGCAGCGTTATAGTTTCCAAACCACTCCTGAGTCCTGTCAAAAATGACAGGTGCACGTTTTCACTACAAGTGCTAGTTCACCCGAGTTGTACTTTCAAATCTCGTGATCATAAAACCAATGCCTGCAATGGCATATAATGAAAATTTTCCCTTGATAATTTTTTTTTCGCTATATACATAAGATACATGCGTATGTCTCGCAGAAATGTACATTTCGTCTGCTAAAATAGGGGAAAGCGTCTGCTTGTTATC
>JAQGAO010005605.1:0-13366 GCA_034697705.1 Ommatoiulus sabulosus
GCCAGAACGCCTCCTCCCTTTGAACACATCACATGTGCACAGTATCACATTATCACATCAGCATGAAACACAAAGTAACTTAAAATTAAAGTATGAAATGATGTGTGTTTGATATTTTGCCTTACCTAGTCAATGTTAAAAAATTAAATTTGTAGCAATTAACACATTTTTTTAAAAAGTGAAATTGAATTTAGAAATGCATATAATTTGGAATTTAGAGTGCAAAAACCAATTTTATTTTTGAAAACCGTAATTGTATTTCAGAATTTTGAAGAGTGTAAACCAAATTTGAATCATCCAATACCATACACATCATTGGGTCTTATTGCACATAGTGTGCCTTACCATGTTAAAATACAGTACGGCAATGTATTTTTACACCTGATGTGTTTCAATACAAAAAAAACACACTGATGTGCACAATCCTTTGATAATGGGTAGTAAAATACCACAATACATGTTTTTTACCTAATGTTGTGTTTATCTGCAAAACATATGCCTGTGCAGTAATACATATTAGCTAATCAGTACATGTTTTACAGTGTATTTTGGTAAAAAAACATTTAGCTGTGTTAGTAGGCAATACTGCACAGTCAGTACACATTTTCCGTTTTCAGTGTGCACCCTTATTAGTGCCAGCGATGCATTAATTGAACCCTGGAAACAGTAATCATAAAAACCGATGTATCTGTTAGGTTTCCACCAGGTTTAGCAAGTAAACTAGTTAATTATCCGGAATTAGTTGGAATTTCTACATGGAATGTTGTAGAAAGCATAATCTATAACCCACTCTTTGGAAAAAGTTTTACAAGTATAGAAGTAACCGTGCAAAATCTATCACAGCATTCAAATTTACGACGACATTGTAATAGCTTTCATGAAATTGATTTCAACTTCCAGATCGGGATAGTAGGACTGAGTATAGAGAAGCAACCCAGATTTTTGCATGAAGTTTTTTTTGTTTTGTTTATACTGATTTCGAAAAATCCATATATTGTGGAGCACTTCCTTACTATTTGGGATAGTTCCGCCTTTTTATGTATAAGCGTGTGTTAACAAATTGATTAATATATTAAGGATTTTTGAAAAAATTTCAAAAAAATTTCAAAATTTTGTTAAAAATATATATTTTCAACATATATTTCCACAGCACTGTCCTATAATAGCTATTTCGGGTTTCTGACAGTACTCAATACTTAATATTCCCACAAAAATTGTACTTATCACTTTGGTCTTGATATATCCACAGGTTCTGGTTGTTGTTGTGTACGAGGTAGTCCTACTGAAGCCTGATACAGACTGTAGATATAGTTGGTGACACGAATTAAATTTCATTTCAGCACATTAATTATTACAGAAATGGTCTAAATATACTGAAAACTTATGAGCAACAGTTAGTGTAACAGTCTGTTGCTGAACATAAGTGCTTGCTTCTATTTGCAGAGCTACATGTGAGTTGCATCTAGTTGCAGAGCTGAATTATAAGTGCATGGTGGCTCTGAGAAAACATGGGTTTATATAGCCCAGCCAGAAACCTCCTGCAAGGCAAAATAATTCATGCACAACATGCATGAACAAGTAAAACATGTGATGGCTAAATATAACATTTGTGAACATGTATAAACTTGGTAAAGTGGCATCAAACATGTGCTAACATGGGGAAATATGTATCAACGTGAATTATGTAAGATACAAGCAGACACAAGTCAAGTACATGACAAGACTCGTGCTGCCCAGCTGCAATTAGGAGGACACCCCTGTTGTGGACACTTGTTAAAGGTATCATTTTACATTAGTTGAGATTCACCCCTCGTCCACACCAAGGGTGTCCCCCTATTGCATGCAGCTTGATGTCAATTACCGAATTGGGGTGCGACCCTCTGTGGTCAGTTGGAATCTGGACACTTGTCCAGTTCACCCCAATTCTCCCCTAATGAGCTATGACATGCTTGGAGACCCTCCTAGCTGGAGTTTTATTAGTATTTAATGGGTATGTCTTCCTGGCTTCCTGGCTCCGCCTCTCAAAAGAGATAAATATCCAAATTAATTATCAAGAAATTAAAGGATTTTTGGAATAATTTGCCAATGCATTTAACCCTACTTCTTCACATTGCCTATATGGATTTGGAAATTGCTGCTGCTATGTTCTTAAGCTGTTAAATTCTCTTGAATTCATGATAAAGTAAATACTTACACTTACCTTGTGCATAATTGATGCTTGTGAGTGTAGGAAAATTCCTGAAAATTGCTAAAAGATTGAAAAAACGCAGCTGCCATGGCCATGTGCTCCTAGAAAAAGACAAAGACTGAATGATTAATTCGAATTTAACTCACCAGGGAGTTTTAAAATATCGGCACTCTTGCTAAAGGACTATTTAGCAAAAAGGGCAGCTCATAAATTCTGTGGGCAACTCATAAAGTCCGTCCTTTTTGAAAAAACTTGTTACTCGTTATTTTAAGGAGAAATTTATTTTTCCCAGCTATAAACTACACCCGAATTAACATTATATTGTATTTTTTGCTTTTTTGAAAGGAAATCCATGAAAAATAGAACTTCAACAATTGTGAAAATGGCATTTCATGGTGTTCAAATCGACCTTAATATTGTTTTTTCACATTGATGTTTATATTTACAGAGAAATTAGGGTAAGACTACCAGGCATTCCTTGAATAAGGTTATTTATACTGTGATTCCAGTTATTTGACAGAAGGAAAAGGTGGGGCAAGTAGCAATAATTGTTGCTGGTGGAAAATTTTATATTAAAAAATTGTTTGGGTTGTTTTATCCTTTGATATTGACTTTATTTACATGGAGAGTGACATTAGAAGTGTTTCCGGTACTATTCTACCAGTGTTTCATCAAAACTCCCCTCTAGCTTTTTAACCCTTTCCTGTGCTGTGTAGTACTATTACCGCGTACATACTGTTTGCTCCAGTTACTAAGCATTTGTTCCCAGATCGATATTTTGATACTAAGGTATATGTAAAGGTACCCCTAGGACATGCTATAAGGTTCACACCCTTTGACACCTAGGACCATTTTAAGTTAATATGTTTTCAGACTGTAATTACCTGTTTAGATGCCCATTTCTACTTTTTTTGCCATTAGTTAGCATCACGGGTATAGAAGACAACGCTCCAATCAAAGACCTTTAGAATTGGTGGAATTTATTTCAAAAAGAAGGGTCGGTTATAGTTAGCTTTTATGCTACAATCATACCTCGAATTGATATCGCCCCAGTTTGCTTCCACCCTGTTTGCAAGGTTAAGCAAACACTGTCAGCCCTATCGATCCCCAAATGGGATACAATTAATTGTATTAATTAATTGTGCAGTACTCTTCTTTTCGGATCCGTACTGCAATCCTTTACAAACGTTTCTTGAGAATACTGCTTCACCTTACTCTCAAATAAAATATAAGAAATTTTATTATGTAGCATGGCTCGCTCCATTGGTGAGTCGACTCACCAACCACTTAAGCAACCACTTCACCAAAGTGAGTTTTCATCCTGCACGTCCTTGCTTTTCTTAGACTAAATCATGTTGTCAATAGCATTACATACTTCTGTTCTTATGGCAATAGTTGATGCTAACTACAATTTCATATATGCAGACACGGGCTGCCAAGGGAGAATAGCAGATGGTGGTGTCTTCCGAAATACACCTGTCTATAAAAAACTTGTGAAGAACGAACTACAACTACCAGCCAACATGTTACTTCCAGGTCGGCAATAACCTATGCCATTCGTCTTTGTGGCGGATAAAGCCTTTGCAATGAATGTTTACACCATGAAGCCGTATGTCAAGTATCAGCTGAAAGCATCTACAGAAAGGCTTTTTAACTATCAAATATCAAGAGCTTGCATGGTGGTCGAAAATGCCTTTGGTATCATGTCATCAGTGTTTAGTCTTTAAGAAGCCACTATTATTAAATGCCGATAAAAGTGAGCTTGTTACACGCACATGTGTGTATCTTCACAATTTTGTAAGAAAAAATGCCAGAGCAAGATCGGTATTTACCCCAAGTGGAAGTTTCGATGGCATAGACATGGACACGGGGGAAATCATTCCAGGCTCATGGCGAAATGAAACCTCTCCTCCACTTATCCTATTGAAAAAAGTACCAAGAAGAAACTTAATAGCAGCGGAATTAATTTGCAATGAATTTCCTGACTATTTCACCACACCACTTGGCAGAGTGAAATGGCATGTTAACTTCAAATAAATTTCTGAACATATGTAAATGCATTTACCCCTAACTTCAGTTTTTTTGTTAATAATAATAATAAAGTGTTACCTGAGTTAATGTGTTCCTTGTTTTTCTCAGTCTATTAATGCCATCCAGAAACTGGAAATTTTCGAAGGCAAACCACGTTGAAATTTTGACATCATCAGCTCCAGAACCAGATTTCTTCGCATCTAAACTTTTTTTTCTCCTGTCGGTACTAGATAATAAGAGTCCTAATCTTCTTTTCCAGTTCTATTCTGATTATTTCCATGTTTTTGGAAATCTTCTGTTAAGCATCTCTCTTCTTCAGTCTGTCTTTATGATCGCTGGCTACCACATCCCATAAAAGTCTAAGACTCTTATTGACTTATTAACGCGAGAGTCAATTCCTTGGACCATTTCATGATTCTAAAAGCATATATTATTCCACATGAATACCATAAACCAGGGTGAGTCACCTGAAAAGTCCGGAACGAATAATTATTTTATTTTCAAAACGTCAGGAAAATTTAACTTATTACTGGTGCCATGATCTAAAATTAATGCTTCTACATGTACAGTACGTAGTTCTAAATTTCAATGATAAAGATTCGTAAACGTAAATTCCCATTGGAGTACTGTATTCGAATTACTAAATTCGAAATTTTCAAAATTTATTGCACTGCAAGCAATGTTCAATTTCATTGACAATGACTATATAATGTCCCAATGACATAAAGCATGAAAGAAAGAACATTTTATTTTATATTATTTTCCTATTGACAAAAATAAAATCCATACTTGCGTGAGAATTATTTTTATTACTAAATATTACACCGAAATACATGGATTTGTGCCAAATAAGCTGAATCTATTAAGTTCAACATCTTCACGTGGTCGGTACAAATTAATTAATAAAGAACGACATCAACGACCAAATTTGGTGCCTTTCTTCAAGCTCTATGAATAAAAAAACGAACAGAACACATTGTAAAAACTTATCAGAAACTGGCTTGTGACACGACATTAAAAACAATATCTACATTAACTAACAATACATCGTGTAACAGATGTTAGAGAAGTTGGAAATATTTAACCAGACAAGTTCCGATAGTACGCCAAAAAAAATGGAAGCCTCACTCTTTTTAGTTTGCCCTGTAAAACGGACACATTTTTTTGGCTTACTGTAGGAGTTTGAACAGATTTAAACGAGTTAAATGTAAAGCCATTCAAACTGAAGATAGAACTAGTCAAATCCCAAATTAAACTCGTCTCTGTTTCAGCTTATTTGATCAATAAAGAACGACATCAACGACCAAATTGCTATAAGTTAGCGACGTTTTGGCACCATGTGCCTTTATTCAAGCTCGATGAATAAAAAAACGAACATATCAGAAACTGGCTTGTGACACAACATTAAAAACACTAACTACATTGACTCACGATACATCGTGTAACGGACTTTAAAGAAGTTTTAAATATTTAACCAGACAAGTTCTTACAGTAAGCCAAAAAATGTGTCCGCCTCACAGGGTAAACTAAAAAGGGATTGAGGCTCCCGTTTTTTTTTTTTTTTTGCTGTACTATAGGAACTTGTCTGGTTAAATATTTCAAACTTCTTTAAAGTCCGTTACACGATGTATCGTGATTTAATGTAGTTATTGTTTTTAATGTTGTGTCACAAGCCAGTTTCTGATATGAGTTTTTACAATGTGTTCTGTTCGTTTTTTTTATTCATAGAGCTTGAATAAAGGCACATGGTGCCGAAACATCGCTAACTTATAGCAATTTGGTAGTTGATGTCGTTCGTTATTAATCAAATAAGCTGAAACAGAGATGAGTTTAATTTGGGATTTGGCTTGTTCTATCTTTAGTCTGTATGGCTTTACATTTTAACTCGTTCAAATTATTATATACTTACAAACAGTATATTATTTATATTATATTATTATATACTTAAAATCGTCTATTTTTTTCCACAAACTTCTAGTCTGTAATCTGTAAGCAATGCAAAACGAGGAAACGAACATGTGGAAAAGTAAATAATGAAAAGGAACTAAACTCGTATTCTAGCCATAATTTGTTGTTGGGGAAATCAAAATTGGCAGAAGTGATGACGTCAAGCCGAAAAAGTACTGACGTCACCTCCTATTTCGCTTCTGCACAGTGAAAATTGTTTCAGAAACACCCTTTGATCGACCGATATTGGATGGCTGAAGGAAACACGCCATGAAACATGGTTTCATAGCAAAATGTTGCACTAAAATGTTGCGAAACTTTTTTGAGGGTCTGTAGGCCTTTATTGGGGAAAGAAATGTAATTTCAAACCTAACTTGCCTTAAGGGCGGCTATTTTAGCTTTCATGAGCTTCTAAAGGAATTTCCTCTACCTGTAAATGAGGGACTTTGACCATTAGGGAAAATAGCATTTTTAAGTTGGTTAGTTGAAATTCACTTTCACTTCCACAAACTTCCCAAACTTCCCTAAAATGAGCCTAAAATAATTGTTTGTGTTAATTTTGATGTGTTTTAGATATTTTAAAATGTATAAAAAACAAAATGAACAAGTTTACAAATCACACTTCTTTATTCAATAAATGCAAATAAAATTGCATAAAATATATGCAAATTTAAAAAATCATCGCTTATAGCTTCCCTTCTAGCTACAAGGAGAGGGAGAGGTGACCTGGGCAAGGTGGTGTCCTCTGAGGTGGCCAGGTCCTGGTCTGCATACTGTTCAGCTGTCCTCAAGACTCCTTTAATGGGGTCTTGAAAGTTATGTGGAGGATGTCTATGCCTTTCAGCCATTGCAAGTCCTGAAAAAAAGCATGGGAAATAAAATCAATTTAAATAAAAATGCAAGAATAATAAAATGTAAACTTACCATTTAAATGTATTCTTCTTAATAAACGATTTTTTAAAACTCCTGAAGGCTTGACCTTCCAAACTAGACGGTTGCCACTCCTTCTAACAAGGGTGACATTCATCACTCTGAGGTCCTAATCTTTAAAGCAAGCCTCATAATCATTTATTCCATTAAAGGAAATGATTAATGTTGTCTTACTCAAAGACAATTTCTTTTCTTGTTTGACTCTGCAGAAGGACATAGGAGTCAGTATTTTAAGAGATTGACTGGAAACAAAATTTGCCAGAGCCTTTTAAAGGAAAAATTTGGCCCAATAAGCTAATTTACCTGAAACAGAAAACAATCTACAATAGCTATCCTGCCTGAGCAGTTAAAAGCAGACATAGTAAAAGTTTGCTTAAACTGCTATCTCAACAGGCATCAAGGCACCATGATGTTTTAAAAAAAGGGAGTATTCAACAATTATCTCCCCTTCCTTAATTACCCTCTTAATTTTATGCTTAAAATAGATTTAATGTCATTTTTAAGGTAACATTTTACAAACATAACGGTCTTTTGGCTTTTCCAAAAATAATTAAAATAAGAAAATAAAAATAAAAATTGTTAAAAATAAAAATTAAGATAAAAACGAATAAGGCTGAAAAAGCCAGGGAGGTAACAATAAATAGAAACAAACAGGAAAAACAACAGGAGAAATAACAACAAATTATAAAGATAACAAGCAACGAAAAGGAAAAAATAAAATTTACAGAAAAACGAACACAGCAGGAGAACCGAAAATGGTGGCAGGGCACAAATGAAACTGGAAAATTGATTAACCTACAAACTAAACATTAATTTGAAAAAAAAACACCCACAAAAGGCGGAAAACGCGGAAAAATTTAGCTTTTGCGGCACCCTACGCAAAATGCGGTTTTTCACAATTGTCTGGCTGCTGCATCATAAGTTACAAAGGCGTTTAAATTCTGTCCCCAAATTGGCTACAGTTGACATTTATGGTGACCCCTGGGGCGCACAAAAAAAAATGGTCCTACGGTGGCGGTCAGCCCACGCTATGGTCACATGACCATTCAAAGGGCCTAATGAAATTCAAGATTTTTAATTGATTATCCAATGATCTTAAAGAAACGTCCCTCTGACGTCTAAAAATTCGCATCTTAAGAAGATAGTGCAGAGCTTAAGAACAGCACTCGGGAGCTTGATCAAAGTGCCAAACCCTTCACGCTACTATATCATAGGGAATTTTAACAAAGAAAGCCAAAAATATTGGAAGTTTCAAGAAAAAAATTGGAAAAAGTAGAAAATCGCAAATTTTCCGATTCCGGCATCCAGGAGGGTGCCATATTTATTGCAAAAAGGGCTGTCAGGTCTTTAAAGTTCGTCAAGATTTATCAACTGAAGAAAATTAAGTGCTACTAATCCTGATTTTTAAACGTCGAGTTTGGAGTTCATCATCCGTTAAGAAGTCAACGGACCTTATCTTCATTGAATAATAATTCATCACTTTCGCCTGAAACGTCATCATATTAAGAAATCATCATTCTGCATAGATTTCGTACATCAGTACAAAATTTGTCACTGTGTACAGCAACCGCCTTCAGTAAATGAATTGTTGCAGAGTGCCAGAAAAATCATCAAGGTGTACTTCATGCCCGTTCATCAGAAGAAACGTCATATTTTTAATGACCCAAGTTCGTCGTATCCCTTCAAGATTCATCAACAAAATCATATATAAAATCATATGTAAAATCATCGTTGTGGTTGTTGGTAGCAGAGGGGGGCAGAGGAAGCGCTTATCTGGCTGGGCAGCCAAAAAGAAGAACCAGCAGCCTATGCTAAAGACCACACCATTTATTCATGGTTACTTATAAACAATAACTCACAGTTCCATAATAACTTCATCAGGTACAAATAGGTGGTCCACTGACAACATGGTGTTGCTCCTTCAGCAACAAAAGCATGAGTGAAACAAAGGCAAGATGGCACATGAGAAAAAGGGGAGGGGCAACTATACTCAGGTGCAAAGCAAAAAGGTTGACTACAGTGCCACCAATCCTAACACTAACTAGGGTCAGGTGCAAAAACAAACAAAAATTACACAGCAGTGCCACCACCTGGTGGGGCAGAGCACCATGAAGACCCTACCTTGGGTATCAAGGGACATATGATACCCTTACATGTGTCAAACAGAAGCATATAAACAAGTACCAATGAATGCATACATGTCAACAAAAATGAAATAATAAAGAACTTCTCTTGTTGTTCCATCCTCGCAATAAAACGTAAGGAGATGAAAAATTTAACAAAGAGAAGGAGCATCATACGGGGCACCCCCCAGCTCCCAGCTACCGCCGGAATATCCCGCATAGGGAGGGGCTCAAAGAGGAGCACAAGGTATGACCTTTCTTACTTAAGTTCTTTTTGTAGTACGAGCCATGCTACCCTTCCGCGGTAAGGATAACAGTGGTCACCTGGAAAGTCTCATCATAATAAATTTGTTCGGCGTACCAGAATTGATCCTTCTAAATTCGAATAAATCAGGAGCAAAAAAAGAACTGGAAATCTAAGGTTGGAAAAAATTATTTTATTATAAGAATCGTAAAATTTGTTTAAACAGAAAAGAAATCCTCCTTTCCTAAACTTGATAGTAACCATCATTAATAAATTCCATATATAGGGTCGCGAATGTTAGGATTTTAATTTCAAAAGTTCTATAAGCACTTGAGCGGTGAAAGAAAAATTATTATTTAAAAGTTAAATTGAAAATTTTGAATATTTGAATCTATGTTTAAAAAGGGAGGAAATTCGTCTATGAGACTCTTCGGTAAAACCCTTTAACTCAATTAATTTACTGAATGTCGAAAGAATTTTCCATATGGGATGATAAAAAAATTATAAATTTGGGGAAGTAAAATAAATCTTTTTTTATAAAGCATAATAATCAACTGTTATTTTGTCTACGTGGGATAAATTATGAAATCTTTGTGATAAATTCTAAATTCTCGGAAAGATCCAAATTAACGCTAAATTTGCCGCACATAATTTGATACAAATTTCCAAATTTGCCGCAACGCGTCTAGTTCTTAGGCGCATTTCAATTTTCTTAATAGTTTAATTTAAATTTTCGACCTCAAGCGCCGCTAGTGCTCGGACGAACAACCGTTTTATTCAATTCTAGTTACAAAAAAACGCCGCTATGCATCACGTTAAGGGCAGAAGTCTCAACCAATCCCAAAAAATAGCTGTAAGTGTCCAACCAATTAATTCTAGATTTAGGATTTTTATAAATATACAGTCTACTAAGAAAATTCGTTTTTACGCTTCAGGCCAAAGAAAAATCTTTATTATTTCACTCCTCTAATGTATGAAAAATTGAATTTACTTAGGTAGCGCTCGCTAATTTAAAAATGTGAAATCTCAAGGTTTTGCAATCCTCTCACTACTCTAGCAGATGGAAGCTTGATCATGATTAGAGAATTGAGCCTTTTTTTTTGAAAAAATTAAACAAATTAAATAAGGAGAATTTCTCTGTTAGTAATATTAACTCACAGTTAAACCTTAAGTATCGCAGTTACATACAGTACTGTACTTATAAGACGGGTATTAATATAATATTGAGTTGCTTCTAAGAAATGAAATTCAACTGATAGGAATTGTAAAGATCAATGCAAAATTGCTTTAATTGTCGTATAAGTGAAATTAATTTTCACCGATTGGGGGTTAGATTATTGTTTGATCTTACATCACTTGTATGTGAATGTATTTAAATAAATTTCAGGAAATTAATTCTAGGATTCTTAAACAAGCGGAATAAATAAATACCAAAAAATTTAAAAATCTTGAAATACACCTGCGAGAAGGTGATATACTACCTTTGAGAATAATTCTTGAAGCAGATTATTAATTAGTTTCGATTAAAAAATCGAATTTTAAAAGCCAAAAATAAAGATACCAGGATTAAATTCCGAAACGAAATCCTGTCGAACAATTAGTATAAAATAAATAAAAAGGAAATTGATTGGAAATTGAAAAAGAATTTTGGACTCAAAAACATGAGAGGGAACCAAATTAATCCAAGTGTAAAGCTATGAATTGACGGAGGACCAGATGAAGTTCAATAAGAAATTGAGTGGATAAATTCTTCTTGAAGGCAATCGATTATTGCTTTGCTTAATCTGAATTTGCAAGTGTTAAGTGCACAATCCTTTTCATTAAGGAAGGGTAATCGTGTTTTCCGTTGCACACTTGTGTTTGTTGCATGATTATTCACGCTTGTAGAGAAATTGAAAATCTATATAGAAGGAAAAATTAAAATCTTGAAAATAATTATATATATAAAAAACCCTGTGGCTCAGAAACTTTAATGACACTTAATAATAATTTATAATAATCTAATTGAAAGTTTGTTGTTTTTGATTGAATTATAGGGAGAACATCAGAATTAAATTGAATTAAACTATAAATTGATTATTGAATGAAAAACTAAATGTCATAGGATACAGAGTTGAACTGAATTGAATTGAATTGATGAAACAAACCTTTGAATAACCAGATTGCTGAAGATTTGGAATTGCACATTCTGGAAGATATTGTTATTGATGATGGTGAATTTTTTTGTGAATAAACTTTGCAGTGCTCTTAATGATATGTAGTTTACAGAAAAAATAATAACAAAAATTGTATTTGAATTTAAAATGTTTATTAAACAACCTCAAGTACATTTAAGATTTTGTGGCATTTTTTTAATATGGTGTTGACCATGCATGGGCAGTTGCAAATTTTTTAGTTTTTTTGGATGTCTTGCTTGATTTTCCTGCTGCTGCAGATGATGCTATAGGTGGTGTTGGTGGTATTGGTGGCGATATTTTCCCTGCTGTTATTGCTTGCAACTGTTGACGTCGAGTTTCATTTCCAATATAAGTTTGTGGAAAATTGACCCTTTTTAATCCTTGCAGGAAGCTTGCTGTACCAGGTGGATTAAAGCCTTGTTTTTCCCTTATCAAATCGTTCACTAGATCAACAATGTTTGTTCCTTTTACTGGATTTCCTTCATGAACGAGCTCCCAATCATTATTCCAAGGTATAATATTAGGATGAGACTTTAACATATAAACAACACGGCGTGCTTTTGATTGCAATGCTACCGGAACACCAGAGATAATGTCTAAAACCATTTTTTCCTGCAATATAGGCACTTTCTCAGTGCCAGTAATTTCCACTTTGACAGGTGTTGGAATTGCTAGTTGGTTTTGAAAAGACAATCGCTGTGGAAGTGCTTGAGAATACAACTTTAGCTTTCCAATCTCAGATATTGCTGTGGTTTGCAGGATGTTTTGCATCTCCGAATCCAAATCAGTTATCGTACGGCGCATTAGCGATTTTTCTGAACTTTTATTAGACATGGGTTGCAGTGCCGTAGAGATGTTAGGCATAAATGGCAACCCGCCGCCGCTGCTACCTGCATAACTTTCGGGCACTAGCATCATTTTTCGGACGTTGGTCATCGGGATATAAATGTTCCGGCGATACTAGAGAGTATAGGTGCTAGGACAGAGAGTAAAGGCCCAATAAATCCTTCAGACTGTATCATCAGGCGACGTTTTGTCTTCAAAGCCACTTTTCTATTTGCCATCTGATGTATCTGCTTTTTGAATTTATTCAATTTGGCAATCTTTTTACTTGTTGTTGGCACATTGCCTTCCAGAACGTTAAGGCAGCATTCTGAAAGTCCTTTCACAAAACTATCATCCACATCCAGGATCTTCTTTTTACGTGCTGCTGGTGTTTTGCATTTGAGTATCTTTTTCAAGAGGGGTGCGCTCTTTATCAGGTGTTGTGAGTACATGTTGACCCCAACCTGCAGCTAAAACACTTCTGATTCCTTTTAAAAGTTGTAGCTGGGTTTTATTTTCCAAAGCCACAGGACCACTTGATTCCTTATGTTTTGATAAGAGAACAAAACCAACGTCCATGGTAATAAGAAGTATCACATAGAGTAGAACCACACCCAATATGTAGCACTTGTTTTGCATAAATCCTATAGCAGTAGTTGAAGAGGATTCTTCATATATGTTTTGGGACATATACATAGCTGGTCTCATTTGGTAACAGTCCAGTGCGCAGTCGCAGCGATTCTGGAGTTTTTTGCTTCAAGTCCACCAATAAATAGCTGTGTGGTTTCTTAGTAGCATCATGATAAGCATCCCCGAGGCATTTTGGCTTGTCAGGGTACAACTGGCGCCCCAGAGTATTTATCTGGGATGGGTCGCGTGGATTTTTAAATAAAAACATATA
>JAQGAO010005606.1:0-13365 GCA_034697705.1 Ommatoiulus sabulosus
ATTATTGAAGACTTTTTTGCTTTTTTAAAAAAGGAAGCTATTTAACTTTAATTTTAGTCAGGCAAAGTCAGGCAAAAACGAGAATAAAATGGACAAAAGTCAGGCAAGTCGATTTTTCAAATGTTAAAAAGTGAGAGTAACGTTTTTATCTACTAAAAAACATGCATGCATGCATTTTGCATTTATTTTCTGCATAGATGAAATTTTTATTTTCAGTTGAAGTCATTGTCAATCACTCAAACTGTAGTCATGAGCAGTATGTCCAAAGTAGAGGCCTTAAGATAGTCCATAACCCCCAATCCCAGCAATGTTACAATTTACTGGGTCACTGCTTAACCTAACTAGAGCATGATTGAATCACTTTCCACACAATTTATATTCACATTGCATTAAACACATACATGCAGTTTTGTGCTTTCATAAAATCACAATGAGGCATTCATCGTCAATGCTTCGTCTGACTAATTTTGCATCAAGTGGTAGGCCATTTCTTAATTAGCTGATAATAATTGCAGGAAATGGGTCTGGCCTACTTCTCAAGGAGGAAATTGTAACTTTGCTTTTACGAAACTCCCCGTCTTTTGGTGTTCTGAAATTGGTGTTCTCAGCATTTGAGTTATCAATTATTAGTCTAGTAATTTTTTAGGATAGGTCGTGCATTTTAACTGGTATTTTTTATGGTCTGCTAGAGTGAAAATCAATCGAGGAACATGAAATTGAATGGGCACGTTGGATTTGACAGCTTGCCAGATCAACTGGTTAGCAAGCATGTTCAGCAAGGTTTCGCTTTTAACTTTCTTTGTATTGGTGAGTGCGTTTTTTATAGTTTTTGATTTAGTGTTTAGCCATATTTATTTATTTTTTATTTCTAATTACAGCCTAGCATAATGTAGCTTAAAAATGTTAATACATTGTATATACTTTTATTATCGATTTTAGGTGAAACTGGTCTTGGAAAGTCGACAATAATGGATTCTTTATTCAACACGAATTTTGAAGCCTCAGCCAGCGTTCATAGTTTACCTTCAGTTAAATTAAAAGCTCATACTTACGGTAATTTTCTCACAGTTTACGAAATTTTCCCTTTGTAATGCTGATCAGATAAGAAAATTGCAATATTCTTTTTCAGAGTTACAGGAAAGCAATGTTCGTTTAAAGTTAACGATTGTTGATACTGTTGGCTACGGGGATCAAATCAATAAAGAAGATAGGCAAGATGTTTACCATTTTAATTTCATTATTAACAAGGTAACTTTATGCCATTAGTAAGAATTTTTAATTTTATTCTTTAGCTTCAAAGCTATTGTGGATTACATAGACCAACAGTTTGAAGCGTACCTTCAAGAGGAATTAAAAATAAAGCGCGTTTTATCCACTTATCACGATACTCGTATTCATGTTTGTCTCTATTTTATCTGCCCAACGGGACATGGGTAAGTTTTCTTCCCTGTTTGTTCACTAAACTCTTTTAGCTAATTAACATAAATTTATTTCTAATTACTGCGCTTATTTGATAGATTAAAATCCATTGATTTGGTTTGCATGAAGAAATTAGACAGCAAAGTAAACATTGTTCCTATCATAGCAAAAGCAGACACAATTTCAAAGGCAGAGCTGCAGAAATTCAAAATAAAGGTAGGAAAATGTATTCATGGCTCAGTTTTAAAATGTACGAAGGTGCTGCACTGTCAATTTCAATGCTTTCTACTCAAAAGTGGATTGAAGGTGACATTGGCTGTTTCTTGTTCCGTAGATTATGAGTGAATTGGTAAGCAACGGAGTGCAAATCTATCAGTTTCCAACAGATGATGAAACTGTTGCCGAAGTTAATTCTGGCATGAATAGTCATCTTCCATTTGCCGTCGTAGGAAGCACTGATTTTATACGGGTTGGAAATAAAATGGTTCGTGCGAGACAATATCCTTGGGGAACTGTACAAGGTATTGTATTATTGGACACTAGTGGCATATTAATCATATTTGATGACGTTTTTTGTTTTCTAATTATTGCTTGCTCTGATTCTTATTTTATAGTGGAGAACGAGGCTCATTGTGATTTTGTTAAGCTTCGTGAAATGCTCATCAGGACTAACATGGAAGACATGAGGGAACAAACTCACAGTCGTCATTATGAACTGTATCGAAGAGTAAGATTGGAACAAATGGGATTCTCGGATGTCGATTCTGATAACAAGCCTGTTAGTTTCCCCGAAACATATGAACTGAAGCGCCAGGAACATTTGCACGTAGGTTTTCTAGTTGTCGAATAGGCTTTTGTCTATTTTAGAGATCAATTTCTTGTGGAGGATGTATTATGCTTCTCTTGTCATATTGTGTCTTGTGTCCGTTTATACAGTATAATGAAAGTTCATGTAATGTGCTAGGATAAATTTGAAAAAAATTGTTAAGTTTAATATCTGGCTCTAGATGCTCCTTGTATATGGCACTTATCAGCTTGTTGCGATTTTATTTCAGGAATTACAAAGGAAGGAAGATGAAATGCGGCAAATGTTTGTTGTACGAGTTAAAGAAAAAGAGTCTGAGCTTAAAGAAGCTGAAAAGGATGTAAGTCTTAACTGTCAATTTTATTTGCACATTTCTGAGTGAAATAAAATTTCAGCTTCAATAACCATTGCTTCTTTGCAGCTGCATTCCAAGTTTGATCAGTTGAAAAAACAGCATGCAGACGAGAAGAAGAAATACGAGGAAACGAAGAAGCAATTGGAGGATGAAATCAATTCTTTTGAAATGCGAAAAACCATGCATGCTGCCAAGCAAGCAACACAATCGCACACACTCACTTTGGGTAAAAGAGGAAAGAAATAATATTGGTCGAGCATTGCTCACTTTGCTAAACCAAAGCGTATACTTGAACTTCCAATATTTTGAGCAACAATGCTTTATTCATCATCATGTATTAGAATGTATAACGATCTTATGCTGTTCAGTACCCCAACGCTGTCGCCGTATACTTCAGTATCTTTGTCCTTCAAATAATCATAGCTCCTTGCAGATATTGAACATTTGTGCATTCTTTTGCTGTAATTTATTGTCTCTTTCCCTTAATATGGCTCGAATTGGCAGATCTGGAAAAAAGAATGCAACTCAACGAGCAAGTTTGGCCAATGTATGATTGGCTGTCTGACGCTAATAGTTTTCCAAAGTTACTTCAAAATACAATTTGCAAGCCAGTTTTTCAAAGTTTCAGCTACCTACCATCACCCTATTTTCCTTACTCCTGGTTATGGGTTCGTAAAATAACCATCAATACACAAGTTACTATTCATATCAGAATTTGAGCATAGCCCACCAAATTCCATATGAATGTGACAAAAAATATAATTTTGGCTGTCGGTTACTACGGACAATCTGATCGTTTTCGAGTATGTTGTAAGTTGAGTATATTAAGATGGGGGATCTTATTAAAAATATGACACAGCCTTCATATTTTTTCCAGATCTGCTCTGATTTTCTCTATCCTTAATTACTAGATTCATACGATTCAAATTACCATTTTGTAATGTGCCATTAGCATTCATTTGATGCAGTGGAAACGTGTCTACGTCTCCTTATGTGCTTCTACAGAAATTCGTAGAGCACCTTTGCTAAGTGTTCTCTTTGAGGATTGTGCAAGAATTGCCATTTGTGTTGTATCTTGCTGAGGAGTGAGTCCATCTCGATTCCACAGGAAGTCTATACATGTACTGAGATCTTGGGACTAGTGCTGGAATTATCTTGTCCACATGTACATAGGCAGAGTCCCTCGTGCGTTGTTTAGCTGAAAATTTATTGACTTTAAACAAAACAAAATTTAAACTATAGCCTGTCATGAATATATTGATTGCGATATGCATAAGTCAATAAAATCGTTTTTTTGCCTGTGAACTAGTTCCAATCTCCAACCCAATCAAGTTGATTTATGCGACAATCGCAAGCACATACATGTATTTGACGGTTGATTCACGGTTTCAGCATCTTCGCATTATTTTGCAATTCTTATTTTTATTGGTTCTGGTTTCGTCAGTGAAAGAGGTTGGATAAGGTTAAAAAATGAGTTCTGATAAAAAAATTACACTTAGATTTTACGAGTCACTCAATTTGCAATATATAATGACATTTAATAATACTTTCATGTAATTGCAAAAGACAGTTAAGTCTGTGTTATTTGCTCAAGATGAAAAGATTACCCTAAATGTGTTTACAAACAAGCCAACAGTATGGACACTGATAAGCACAATTTAAAAAAATGGACATTATAGTATTTTATTATATTAATCTGTTTGATTTATAATACTGAAACCTTTCAAAGAGTTAAGATTTTTCCTCTTCTGCAGTATTTTGCATTCTGCTATGTAAAATGATGTCTATAATATCTCTGAACTTTAGTCATTTCTTGTGTTATGTTGACTTTTAATTGTGGATTTGATAAAATTTCATACTTTTTTTTATAATTTTTTTATACCTTTTTTAAAATCTTTTTGAAAGAGTTACTTTTAAAATATGATTTTTCTGAGTTCTTACTATCATGGTCATAAATTTATGTAGTTTTAATATAGTATTTCTCCATTGATGCAAAGGCAGTCTTATATAATATTTGCATAGATTAAATTTAAGAAAACCTAAGACTAGTGCAAGAATTGCATGTTGTTAACGGTATTTGGAGATTAAAAAAAAAAACAGGTAAACTTTACAATTATGTTTTACGCAATTCACAATTTACCTTAGGTGTACAGTTGAAGACTAAAATATTGGAAGGATATTTTATTTTAAAATTTGATTTTGCAGGCCATGCATTTCACTTTTATTCGCTGCTTACAACATATTAAGTGTGCTTATGCTATATTTCATTTGTAATAAAAGATATTCATTGCAAGCTTAGGGCTCGATACTAATATATTTTTTTTATAAAAAAAAACTATTCGAAAGAAATTTGGAATTTGTGTAAGTATTTTAGATTATTACATGTAATTACTAGTTTTAATGAAATCAATGGAAAAGTACAAGTGCAGGTATCTTGGTTCATATGTGAAAATCTCACTGACATTGTATGCCAATTTGGTATTGCTTTTGGATTTTATCATTGTTTTGTTGCCGTTTTAAGTGGCACTTTGCACGCTGATAGACTGTATAAAAATAAGTTTAATAACACAATATGTACCAACTTTATATTAGTAATAATTTAAATATTTTGTTGGCACCCTGTATTTCCTTACGTGATGAGTGGCGCTGCAGTAGTATTAAACATGTGCTGCTGGTTTTTACACGTGCTATCGAGTTTAGGCGTTATGGATGTTTTCTAGATGAGAATTCTGATGTTTTAAAATAATTTATATACTTCTATGGCTCCTGAAACTACCCAGTCAAGTGATTGTCTACTTTTAACTTGTTCTTTTGCTGGATGCAAGGCCACATTCAAACGGAAAGACAGGTTGAAGAGTCATCTTTGCACGCATGAAGGCACTGTAAGTTCAATTTGTCATTTAGTAGATGATATTAGTATGGCATATCCCACTCATGCACTAGATGGCTATAAGCTCTTCTGTATACTGTATGTCTCGGTTCCCATGCATAATGATACTTTAACCCATTTTGATATAAAAATATCAAGGACCGGTCAATCCCGGCGGCCATCTCTTTTTACGAACAGTGTAGTTGCATGCTGCAGCATTCAAACTTCGTTCATTAATATCTGAAAAAAATTTATTTCCAGAAACCTTTCAAATGCTCACACAATGGTTGCATTAGAAGTTATACAAACTCTGCTGGATTAAAGCGCCACGAAGAAAGAAATCACCAAAAGATTAATGGAAATGAAGATATTTTCATGTAAGTGTGTGCGTGCACATGATAAGTATTTTGTTTCAATTAAATTTCCTATGAGGTTTAGTTCTGAAATGTATTTGAGACCTTTTGAAGACTTTAGAATTTGTATATTAATTGGGCTTTTTAGATGTGCTGAAAGCAATTGTGCTAAAGTATATAAATCTTGTGAAGCACTCAAAAAACACATTAAAAATGAGCATGAAAAAAAGCTTTATATGGTAAGTCAGATCATTCTGTCATCAATGCAAGAAATCACGTTCACATTTATAGTCATGTTCATTAATAATTATGATATTGCAGTGTACTACCTGTTCCAAGAGGTTTTATAAACATCAGCAGTTAAAAATCCATGAATTCGAACACACTGGCATCAAGCCATTCGCGTGAGTTAATATAATTCCCCAACTTTTATTGCTTATCCTATGTTGTTTAATAATTGGACGTATTGTCTTATTTTAGTTGTACTTACGATGGCTGTGAGAAAACGTTTCTTTTACCTAGCAAGCTTAAAGCTCATCAAAAATATCACCGAGGTGATTTGCACGATCCGCTTTTCACCAGGAAGTTTTGGTCTTGAATCATACTCATATTTAATTTCTTAGGCTATACCTGTAAAGCGTCTGGATGTGAAAAGAAATTTGAAAAATGGACTCTGCTACTAAAACATATAAAATTGGATCATAGGCCAGGTCCTAAAAAGATTTCAGAGAAATTGAATTATAGATTTTAAATTTGTATATTAAACATGTAACAAATGTTTTTTTTTTAGAAATCAAGTGTGATAGCTGCAATAAGGTTTTCATGACTAAATCAAATCTTCGTCAACATGCAGCCACTCACAATGAAACTAGGGAAATGTTTCTTTGCCCTTTTGATGGTTGTCCTCGCTTTTTTTACTCTGAGGGTAATTTGGATCATCATGTTAGTTCAACTCACAAAGGGAAGAAACATGCTTGCCCGCACAAGGGTTGTGACAAGGAATTTAAACACAAGGTTAATATTTATGATCCTGCAAACTTTGCGCATGGGCAGAAAAATGTCTATGTTCAATTTTAATCACTCATAACATTTTACAAATGTAATAGCATCTGTTTTGTTATTTTTTAAATAAAATTACATTTTTTATTTGTTTTTAGTGTAGTTTAAAAAAGCATTTGAAACTTCATGACCCAAATGCTCCACTTCCACAAAAGGTAAGAATCTCCTCAATATACATCTATTAAGAAAGTCTTTTTCAAGAGGTAATTAACTAAAGGAGAATATTCGAAATAATGTTTTGATTTTTTTTAAATAAGCGTATATATATACCGGCGCCGATGGTCGGGAGGTTTACGCGTGTTATCATTGTCATGTGCATTACTGCAGGAGTACCATTTACAATGGAAACAAAATGTTAATTTTATAAAAATAAAAGCGAGCAAAAACCAGCGACTATAATGTATTTCATTTACCTCATGTACTACCACTAGTGATTGAAACCCTTCAAATCTTGCAGCATTTTTCTTCTATTGAACAAAAAAAAACAAGGAAACTTATCATTTTCTTAAGTTGATGTCAATTCTCTCCTATTTTTAACATCTCTTGTCATTGCATGCGTAGGCTTCCTTTGCCAAGGGATATTTTCAAATTTAAGATATTTTCAATTTGACCATTACAAAAATGTGCATAATACATGTCAAATTTTGTTCTCTGTAGAAAAAGTGGAAATGTAGGAAGCGTCGAAGTATGGCTGCACATTTATCAGGGTTTAAACCATCAATTGAAGAGGACTTAAAAATTATTACCAAAGATGATGCAATGTTAAAAAGGCCAACAACAAATACTCCTATTGAAGAGCTGCCACAGGTTATCATCACTCAGTGCATTGATGCCGAAATACAAGAATTGCCCACAGCATGCAAAAGCATTGAAAACCAAAGTGATGCAGTATCTTGTGAAGATGATTCCACCACGAAAACTCGAACAGATTTCGCAACTAAGGACAGTGGTTCTGAGGAAATGATTGAAAAATAAACATTTGTTTTCTATATTTGATTTAATGAATTTAATTTTTTGAATTCTCTAAAGTGAAATTGGTTATAGCCAGATGACATGAACCATGCCGATAGTAGATTATGGTAAATGCTTTCGGTATGAATTTACAGTTTAAACTTTGGTTGAGGTGATCTGAAAATTAATCTATGCAATGCTAAAATTTATAGAACACACCCCAAGCCAACATAACTTGAAGATTTATTTCCCTTTTTATGCTATGATTCATCTGCCAGGGATTATTTATTATAAAATTGCATCACATGGATATGAACCAACTTGATTCTGACAGGTAAGTTGCAGAATTAAGGGTCTTACAATTTTTCATCTGTGCAAGCTTGTATATGATTTTTAAAAAAATGGTTTGGGGAATTTTATACAAGTAATTCTTGGCAGACAAATCCTACGAATTTGAATTTGCCGCTTTTTTAAAATCGTCATTTATGACGTGTCGAATGGAGCGGACGACAGTAACATCAGAATATGGCGGCTGTCTGTGGTCAAGTTAGGAGGGCTCTTCCAGGTAAATATATTTGTTTATCTATGTTTCATCAGGTATTTTCATGTTCAGTTGTTACAGTATGTTCCTAAATGTATGTTGTTGTGTTATAGAAAGTTTTGGTTCTTGGTTTACTAGTTGTCTTCGTGAATTTCAAAAAGATTAAACTTATGTACTTTGCTGATCGGTGCATACATGTAAATATTTGGAAGTTATATATGACGGCAGTATGTTGAAATGCTAACGTCAATTGAAAGCATACATCAACCTGATAACTTTAAAATGTTGATGTGCATTTATGGTTTTTTTTTTCTCCTTATCACTAAGCGTACTGTACATTCACTATGGTACATTTTACAAATAAGGTCATTAGGTCAAAGGTTATCCTGACGTTGAATGTACACGAGCTTAGTGCATTTTATGGACGTTATCACAGCTAGGCAACTATTCGCCTAACCATTGTAAGCGTTTAATTTTAAGAAATAAAAATAATAATCGTAAAATTTATATTGTTGGTATTTTACATTCCTTGTAATTCTAGTCACAGCTAGCTGTCAATTTATTCAGACACATTCAATATCTCGTAAACTATAAATACAAATTCTGTGGTGGGTCCTTGAAAAGCCGGATGCATGTCATTTTAATTTGAACAACACATTGTACATGTACAACAATGTAAATAAATGATGTTTTCAACTAGATATCTCCAAGAAATAAGTTTTTTTGCTTTACTTATAACATAAATATTATTTTTTGGAGATTTTAATTGCTTTCATCCACCTGAAATAACAGCTTATTAAAATAGCAATACAATTTAATTATGTCAATTTATAGGAATTAATATTTCTTAATTAGAAAATTTGAAATGATATAAATTCAGTGTGCTTGTAATTGCTGCAGTGATGTTAATGTTTCATTTTAGCAGCTCAAACGCGGAGACTTGTACGAAGGCTGTATGCCACGGACCAGTCCTTTCCCAAAATTACAACACATTATACTGTTTTTCCTCGTGAAAACGACTCAAGGTGGAAAGGTAAATTTAAAAAAAAAATTGAAAAGACAAATTTTAGATAAATATATATTTATATTTGTAAGAGGAGGTTGCCATCGTTTTTTATTGTTTTTTATGATTTAGATGTGCCCATGGAACGTGAAGCCGATGAGGTTGATGTTGTTATTGTTGGTGGTGGTCCTGCTGGAATGTCAGCTGCGATTAGGTTGAAGCAATTAGCTGCAGAGCAAAATAAGGAAGATTTTCGAGTATGCCTTGTCGAAAAGGCGTCAGAATTGGGTAATTGAGATTTCTTGATAAAAGGCTTGCAGATTAATGGACCTTCACAAATTTCCCTTCTCTGAGACCTGCCACATAACGTTTTTGATATTTGGCAGTGAATTTAGTATCGTCAAGGAGTAGCAAGAGCAATCTGGAAATTTTTAGAACAAAAAGTAGTGCTTACTAAATTTAAATAATATTTATTTAAGTGTTTTAATATTTTCTCATAGATTGTAGTATGCAATTCATTGTGTAATTGCAAATTTTAGATTTATGGCCACACAGCTTAATTCTGTGATTAAACCAGTGCAGTTATTAAATTAGGTTTTTTGTTATTTATGCTAATGGTAAGTGTCCTCATATGAAATGTAGATCTCCCATTTTTTATTGTTTTAATTATGGAATATGGTTCATGAATCCAAGACATTTAAATTTCAGATAGTAAGTTTTTAAATGGATTTTGTTACAAAGATCTTCAATATCGTTTTATTCTGGTTTAAAGCTTTAAAAACGGATTGCTGATAATGAAAAGCCTAGCCAATTTAATTATAGTAATTTATTTGTTTTTAATTACTTTTAGGTGGCCATACCCTTTCTGGTGCTTGCATTGAACCTCGTGCACTGAATGAACTTATCCCAAATTGGAAGGAAAAGGGGGTAAGATATTTTGCATGCTAAGATTGTGGAGT
Source organism: Ommatoiulus sabulosus (assembly GCA_034697705.1). Classification (NCBI taxonomy): domain Eukaryota; kingdom Metazoa; phylum Arthropoda; class Diplopoda; order Julida; family Julidae; genus Ommatoiulus; species Ommatoiulus sabulosus. Next base: position 10,315 of record JAQGAO010005606.1, read on the forward strand.
GTCAAAACTTTAGTTTTTTATACGCAATGAAATGCCTTTGATAGGGATGGCTTCGGCCTCTGAATTCCAATTATTTTCTTGAAGGCACCTCTTCACACTCCTGTTAAAGCAGACAAATTCTATTATCTTACGGCTAATTCTAAACTCCTCGTTCCTGTATTTCCAGGTAAGCATTAATTCTAGTAAATATGGGCATCGGGTAACAGAATAGTTACTGCTAAGGAATGTGATTATTTTTTGCATTTTTTTAAATTACTACAACAGGTTAAAATTCATATTGGTGCTGTGTCGTTGCATTTAATCAATTGTGCCATTTATGGCATTCATTATATGGGATATACCTTGTAAAGAATTGTATTTTCTAGTTATGTTACTATTAATTGTCTATTTTTTACAAAAGATTGAAATTTGTAATATTAAGTAGTAGTTTATTTTGTTTAGGTACCCCTATGTACAACCATGGCAACTATATAGTTAGGCTGGGTAATGTAGTGAAATGGATGGGAGAACAGGCAGAGGAACTTGGTGTTGAAATATATCCTGGATGTGCTGCAAGTGAGGTTTGTTTGAAAAACCATTTGTGAGTCTGCATTTTGAGTGAGGTTAATGATTTGGATGCGTCTTAGGTTCTCTTCCACGAAGATGGCAGTGTTAAGGGGGTTGCTACTGGGGATGTTGGCATCGACAAAATTGGGGCGCCTAAGGTATTTTCTAGACTATCATATTATCATTAGCTTATGAATTTACCAAAAAATATACAACACAAACAATTGATGAAATAAAATGTTAACACAGGACTCGTTCCAACGTGGAATGGAATTGCACGCCAAGTGTACCATTTTTGCTGAAGGCTGCCATGGACATTTAGCTAAGCAACTTTATAAAAAATTTAACTTACGAGAAAATTGTGAGCCCCAGACATATGGAATTGGACTAAAGGAGTTGTGGGAAATTGACCCTGCGAAACATCAGCCAGGTTTAGTTCAGCATTCCGTTGGATGGCCTTTGGTGTGTATTTAGTTTCCCTTGTATGGTTACTTACTTTGAATTGTTTATGAGAATCTGTTAACTATATTGGATATAAGAGTTTTTCTAATATTATTATATGTACATAGGATTATAAGACATATGGCGGGTCTTTTTTGTACCACCTTAATGAAGGCACCCCACTCGTAGCTGTTGGTTTAGTGGTTGGGCTGGATTATCGAAATCCTTACCTCAGCCCCTTTAGGGAATTTCAAAGATTCAAACATCATCCTGCCGTTAGGCCAACTTTTGAAGGAGGTACACGGATTGCTTATGGGGCAAGAGCCCTCAATGAAGGTGGATTACAGGTAAAATTACTGAAACAAAACAGTGAGTATACAAAGATAAATTGTGGGAGTTTTTACACTTTGAAATGGTAACATATTAATTGCAGTTCATGTTTAAAAGGTTGATTTGACAGTATGTCTTCTATAGTCAATAAAATCTTCTACTTTTATATATTATGATTGTTTCACTATTTTACAACGGAATTACTTTTTACAGAGTATTCCTAAGCTGACGTTTCCTGGAGGATGTTTTATCGGTTGCTCGCCTGGCTTCATGAACGTGCCTAAAATAAAAGGCACTCATACAGCAATGAAATCAGGAATGTTAGCAGCAGAAAGTGTATTTGATGCTGTTTATGATGAGAAAAATAATTCTGAAACTATTGGTAAGGGAATCATTTTAATGATCTATTTATCTATAGATGGCCTATTTTGCATATCATTTTCAATTGCATTGAATTTTTTCAGGAATAAGTCCAAAAAGCTATGAAGAAAGGTTAAAATCCAGTTGGGTTTGGAAGGAGTTAAAGGCTGTTCGTAATGTACGACCTTCCTTTCATAGTTCGCTCGGTTTGTTCGGAGGAATATTATATACAGGATCAATCTATTTAGTATTGAGGGGCAAGGAGCCATGGACATTTTCTCATGGAGGTAAAGTACTTGATTTGAAAAGATTCAGAGTGTGCAAAAATGTCTGAAGTTTTCAAACCCATATGATACCTTGTTAAGAAAGTTAAATTGGGGATTTTTCTGATCAATAAACGTTTCATTCTAACAAGGAATCTAAAATGCTATGAACCATTCATTTTAATTAAAATTAACTTCAGAATATAGCGAGATAGTTAAAACTATCATTAAAGTGCGTCAAACTTTCAAACTTACTTTTATAAAAAAAAATAATTTCTGGTTGTTAACCAGTTGTAAACTTCTTTCAAATTTACATCATGGAAATCTTAAATACTTCCTTATTAAAGTTACAAAGAATTTTTTCAGGTGCTGATGCAAAATCTTTAAAGCCGGCGTCAGAGTGCACCCCGATAGATTATCCAAAACCTGATGGAAAAATCAGTTTCGACCTCCTGTCTTCAGTGGCTCTTACAGGTACTAATCATGAGTCTGACCAGCCTGCACATCTCACTTTGATGGACGATAAAGTGCCTGTTAAGCAAAATCTTCAAAAGTTTGATGGTCCAGAGCAAAGATTTTGTCCTGCAGGTTCGTGCTTCTAAATCATTTTATTTTGCGGGCATTTTTGCATTAATGGTTATTTATTATTATATCTGATTTTTATCATGGATATTTACTCTCTAATCTGTAAAGAACAATACTTTGAGAACCAGCAAAATTGTTTCTTTGCAATTAGGTTTTTACTACCTTTTATAAGGACATTACATTTCATTTGATTGCATGTGTAATATACAGCGTGAATAAAAAGTCTGTTCCCCCCACCCAAAAAGTTTCTTAACGGGGGACGAAATGAAAATTCTGTTAAAGGGGACATATAGGAACCATTGGGTGCGCATTTTAATGGTGCAAAAATGTGACCTTTTACCTCGTTTTCAAGGTCATTCAGACAGGAGGTAATTGAAGGATGCAAAATAGACCAATGGTGTGATTTTGAAAGTTGTAGAGCCCCCTGCTATCAGTCAAAAAATGCTTCATTTATGGCGAATTCGACTCACCCAAAAAGTGCACACCGGTGTGCACCGGGTGCACGTTTCTGCACCCGTTCCGTTCG